>QNGE01004148.1:0-29924 GCA_008508345.1 Paragonimus westermani
ATCTACCAGTTTTCATGTTCTATCTGCTTTGTTCAAACTGATAGTTATTTGCTGACGAAGATCAGTTAGAAACAATAAGATTATCAAACTGAACCTTCCCTTCTTATGGATGGCTGTGTATTCAACCATTTCGTAACTACTGTGTTTAATAGTGCCAACGGAACTTGGCAACGACGCTATCCGTTACAGTAATGAAAAGTCATCGGTAGACCTCTTATTTCGCACAGTTACGAATAAGTAGGCATGCCCTGATATGTCAACTGTGATCGGTGCCGTCTCACACTACGTCAAGTTTTATTCAGTGCAAATGGTTATCTGTAATCCATATTCTGTTCCGGTATGTAGATTTTTTAAGTAGGTCATATTTTAATCAAGTTAACATACACCGGCAATCAGAGGCGGGAACTCATGGACTACTAAAATATTGTTTCACCAAAGAACGGTTTAACCATGATGGCCATCCTTTGTGCGTGATCAGATCACTTATTAAGTTAGACCTATCAACGACAACTTCCGTAGTGCATTTTTACGTAATTTGAACAACCATGAGCAATGTTACGGAATGATGTAATTAACCATGACAACTTAAGGTCTTGGTTCGCTGGAAATATTGGTTGTATTGAAATTCCGTCATATTGGCAAGGGGTATATTAAGGCTACACATTGAGAATCATTAAATACGCACGGGATTAGTTTTCGTGAAATATCTAAATGTTGACATTCAATTCTACGAACTAACTTATCATTGTTCACTGAGACCCGATGGGCCTGACATATTGCAGGACTGGTAAAATCATTCTTTCATTTACTGTCATAATCCTCCTAGGCAAATGCCGGGTGTTCCCGAAAACTACGCAGGCTATTTGCTGTTGAGCCGCATTATCCATGTTCATGTTTCGAATGTGCAACAGAGAAACAACTGACATACAGTCCGTTCAGACTCATTAATGGCTGGAGCAAAATACACAGTTAATTGAATCCCGAAACGAAAGACATTCAAAACACTCCGAACCCATGCAGTCATCTTCGAAGCTTCATTTGACGTATTCCGACAGAATTTGGGTACGTTGTAAAGCTTCAACCTTGAAATAAATATGCACTAACAAAAACTGCGGTCCAGTGGCTTACATCTGGATGCATGGAAGGTCAAAGCGGAAATTGCTGCAGGGGTTACAACATTGCTCAAGTTAATACTTTTAGTACGGCTTTTTAAATAAAGAGGAACGGAACACTAAAAACAGTGTGGGCAATCACGAAAAAGTTGCAAAAATACTTTCCTGGGATTTAATACCAAAAAGAATGTTGTGTAATCGTAGTTACGTGGAATACTTCCAGAAAACTGAAAGATTTTTGAAAGGGTTTTTATTTTTGAATTCTCATACGGCGATTGTGATAGAAAATCTGAATCATGATTGAAACAAAAAGTCGAGCTCAAAATGATGGGCAAAGATATGAGCTACGATGATGATGCCTATCGGTAACTGTATCAAAATGGTCTAGAAGTTAGATTAACATTCTAAAGTATGCCGTCCTTCAAGAGTTTCTGCATTCGCTGTTTCGAAATTCTGTAGAGTCCGGTAGTCGAACATGGTACTGCTGTGACGCGTTCCAGGGTGCTTCTAAAAATCGGTTGAAGTATATAATTACGTTTACCTCTTTAGATTACATGTTTATCTGCTGACGATGTCGAGGTTTGACCGTCAGCGTATTTTGCTGCATCCTGATTTTTGTTTCGTAGTCATGATGGTTGTGAACTTGTTCCGTTTGTTTAAGTTCTTGACAGCTGCTCAGTTACTTAAAAATCAGTGGAATGTGAACAGTTTGGGCTGTCTGCTCCCAGTCTGGCAGATATCTCTCAAGCAACACCATTGCACATATCTGCAAGTTCTGGTTACGGCAATTGCTTACGTTCATTTGCCGGCATTGGCCAGTAATAATGTCTAGATGGGAGAGTTGTAAATACATTGCAAAGTTTAGAGGATTTATGCTGTTGTATTTTTTGGCAGTTGTGGAAAAAAAGTAAATCGTGAAGTTACACGTGTTACAGTGGACCAGAACCCCATCTGTCTTCTCGGTCACTAGTTAACAAAATACGCGTGTCACCACACTGCTTCTATAACTGCACTTGTAGTCGAAGCATTATCTAGAAATGTAGGACATCTAATAACTAACCATGTCAAGTGTCGCTTTCCATGTGTTCCCATTCAGAATACCAGACGCCCGTGAAAACGCTTTGTAGCCACCACTCCACGCTATGCTGACTGAGGCAGGGAACTGGGTGCGTTGTCTTCCAAACCAAGTGCAATGAATGAAGTTCAATACAGTTAACACTGCTAAATCTGTGTACTTCAAACCTTTTGCTAGTTACGTCTGATCAGTTCGTCTGTTCCGTTCAGTTAAATGTTTTCTGTTTACTTTAACCTGCATCGACCAATGTAACTCCGATCTATCGATAATGGAAACACACAGGAGAGTGGGAGTGGCAGGGAACTAGGTGTCTTCGATCTGATAACGGTTTTACTCCCTAGATCACTGATTGGTGTCATTGTGTTCGCAGGCATACTACGATCAATTGCGTGGTAACGAACCACCGTACAAGATCGCCAGGACAAATCAATGACTTGAGGTCACTGAATTAAAAGTAAATAGTGTTGCCGTTCGGAAACAGTAAGATGAGATCTCAACTTGCAGCGTATAACAGCTTGATGACCTCGAGTGCGGTTGACTTTTTCAGATACAATATTTATTTTCTAAACGGTGAACGTGAGCGCACCCACTTGCCCGTACATGTGGAGATGTAATCAAGTTTTCATTAACGTTTGTCGTTAAGTCAAAAACGGAATGAATAGAGATACAAAACGAGTAATGAATTCATGATGAAAGGAAATGAAGCAAAGGTTGATTATGGCTGAATTCACTTCAACGGATCACTTATTAAATACTGGTTATATACTGTATTGGTGTGAAATTAATGAAGACCACTGAATGGAGAAAGCTGGATTGATCAGAAATTTATCAGAATCCTTTGTGGTTACTGAAGTACGTTTTAACAGCTCTGGAGGGGGGGGGAAAGCCAAATCAGGTTGACATTTATTCTTTGTCTTTTCCCAAAAGGCATTCAAAGTCACGAGATACACGCCAGTTACTTATGAAAAGTATTTCCAGTCACATAAAGGCCAGTCAATGTTGGATGATCAATTTTAGTCTACTAAAGAGGGATGATATGGTTCACGAACGGTTTTGACCTTCTCAGGGAATCGGAAAACTTTAATGTGTTCATCTCTAACTACACTGGCCCAACTTTGATTCAGGTTTCACCGGTCTTAAATTTTTTTGATATTTCTAACTAAAGCATCGAAACAAGTCTTCAAGTTACACCTTTCGAGCTATTTTGTGTTAGGTATGGACAGATTGCAGTACGGATTTCGTCATGTCGAATCAGTTGTGGAGCAATAATGTTCTAACTTTTGAGAAATACAGTTACTGCCAAACGCATGACTGTGTGAAGTAAAAATGTGTTTAACGGAGTGGCTTCCAGAATCTGCCAGGAAGTTCTTTATGAGTTCCGACTTCAATGCAACCAAAGTGTTGTGGTGCTTGGGTCAACAGGATAACTTAATTTGAGTTTACCAGAGGAAAATTTTGAATAGCACACACTACTGACGGTTTTATTTTGAGGTAGGAAAAATGCGATCAAAGGCTTCCCGCATAGGTTTGACACAGAAAGTTTTGTGCTCATAGGTTGGTCCGCAGGACATATGTGTACATCATGCTTCATCAGTAATAACAAGGTAGGGTAGCATGTTAGAGGTATTCCGTTAAATTCCATTGGGATTGTTCGTACACGTTAAATGTGATGTCTTGGTGCTGTTACGCTCTGCAGTTGAATGTTTATTCTTACCAAAGTATATTTGTATAACATTTTAAAAAAAGTATCTTTCCACTATGCTAAAATTTGTCTTTTACGATTTCCGGTGTTTGAGTTTGTTTTGATGGGATTGTAAAGTTAAAACCAACTTCCTGTTCTAACGCAAATTCACACCACTGAGAAAGTGTGTGAGCTACTTACTTCACATCTATTCCACCGACTTTTTGTGAGACATTCATCTGTTCTGTGTAATGCGTTTTCATAAGAGCAAAATAT
Source organism: Paragonimus westermani (assembly GCA_008508345.1). NCBI lineage: Eukaryota > Metazoa > Platyhelminthes > Trematoda > Plagiorchiida > Troglotrematidae > Paragonimus > Paragonimus westermani. Next base: position 4,145 of record QNGE01004148.1, read on the forward strand.
TTCACTCTCTCTCTCTGGTAAGAAGTAACAGATTTTGGTTAATACAAATATCTCTGACTGTTGATTGCAGCCGTTTCATTCCTACAGAACTCTCAGGAAGTCGCATGCAAAAGGAAAGTTATACTTAATTTTTTCCTGTTCAGAGCTCACCCGTAATGTACATCGTTATCACAGTCAGACTTGGAACTACGCACAACTTGTCAGTAAACGCAGTATTGCTGCAAAATTTCAGCGATCTCCGTAATTTCAACCGCCGGTTCATCGATTGGGATCGAGAAGTGTTGTCGTGTTTCTTATTGAGAAGGACGGGCAGTCTGAGCAACAGTTAGAAGCAAATGTGGCTGAGGGTTTGCACACGATCAATCAGACTCGTCTATGAGTGATCAACCTGTTGCTCTCAGAAGAGCATGCGTGAAGTTCTGGTGACAACGATATACACTACTGACGTGAGGAAAACTCGATTTCAGCGCTCCCTTTGAAGGGCTTAACTGCGGTCTATGAGAGTGTGTTGGCTGCATTCAATTATGAATGGCGTTCAAGTCAAACTTATCCAAACTCTTTTCACTCGCCTGTATTTCAAGCATCTTTACGTGACACCTGCTACCCCAAACCGATCGTTCTGAATGCGCTACATAATTCGCAAGTTTTTCATGATATTGTGTACATATGATGCAATTGATTCAAGATGGCTTTTTAAAGTGTTTAGCTATTGCGATTTCTACTGCAAGATAGGAATGTTATGGACTGCTCGGGTAGGAAAGCTGACGACCATTGTGGTCTTGACAGCTTGTGATTGTGAAACACTTTGAAGGAATGGAAGTTTTACCGCTTCATGTTTTTACAGTGAACTGAAGTTTCCAACCAAGCCAAAGGCAGTGCAGTAGTTCGGGAATTTTATGGGAACACCGTTTTGCTTTTAACTGATAGCTCGTCGTTGTTTCACTCACAGTACTGACCTCCTATAGGCGATTATGGTCGGATAGTAGCCAGCTTCCCGAATTAGCGGGCATTACCTTGCAACCTCGCTCATATGACCGATCTAGAAGAACTTGGCCGATAGCAACGGCCTGGCCGGAAAACGTTGTAACTTATCTTAGTGACCGCCTGACACACTTAATAACTGACAGTGCAGTAGAACCAAGCTTTGGTCCACCCAGCTGAAACTATCTTAGACACAAGCTAACGGGTTGCACTTATCCACATACGACTATCACGCCCATTTTAGACTAACTGAAATAGATGGACATTAGTAAGTAAAGAAGTTCAATATCTGGCGGCGTCTGCCTTGTTGTAGTTTTGATTAGTTAGATCAATTTATGATGGTGGTTGATTGCACGGATTGTAAAATTTCGTAAGTACGACAGTGTTATTCAAACTGTGTCAGCAACAGTTATTACAAGAAACAAAGTTTCCAAAGGTTTGGAGTCGAATAGTTGGTCACACCTAATATGACATGCACAGCGCATCGAACTTGGAGCACATACTACGAACAAAAAGGTGCCGTTCAGAAGAAATTTCATATTTTTGTCGATCAGTGCTTGAAACCGGGTAGAAGCGATGTGGTGAGTTGTTGGAGTGGGCAGTAAATTCCGGCTTGCACATCTTTCCATAACGGGCGCGTACATAAATAAACATACTGGCTGGCATTGTCGTCGACGCAGCGTGTTCACAAGAGGAATTTTATTTGAAGCTGTTAGACTTTCTAGGCTTCGCACATCGTCAGTCTGTAGGTTTGTCGGTCGTTAGCTAAACACTAACTAGTTTTAATCTTTACGCTAGAAATATTTCAAACACGTGCCTGGCTTAAAACAGTTTGGAGGGTCTGACATTTACGATTCAATAGACCGCTCTTACCCGGATATGTGCAGCGATCTTTTAATGCCGTGTTTTATCACAATATGTAACTGACCTTGCTTACGTTGCTGCACTGCTGGGACCATCGTAATCTTCATTCTGGGCTGGAAATTTTTTGCATAAAGTGGATAGTTATACGACTGAATTTAATCAAACTCTTGGCCATCACAAGCAAATCCTACCTTCACCCTACAAAACACTCTCACAAGCCTTCTCTGTTCACTAATATCCGAGTCCTAATGGGATGATTCTCTCTTTCAAGTGACCAATAACTGTTTATCTTGCATTTAACGAACCCCTGTTTTCTTTTCAGTTGCTGACTTTCAACCATCTTCCTACTTATCATCACTCCTTATCCGAAACATGTTGATTACTTGTCTGTTGTGTGATAGCTCACGGTGTTGTACATTACACAGGATGTACAGGGAGTATGAAAAAATCGGTTCAGATGCAAGGAAATCGTTTGAGGGGTAATTTTGCTGAACATGCTTCAGTTGCAAACATCTCGAATGGATCGGCATTTAGTTGCGTAAACCTCCACGTGTAACACTGACAAACTTGAACCATAGTTTTCCAGTTGAGGATTACGTCGAATTGTGTCATTGGTTGTTCCCTTAGGGAATGGAGACTATGGTGTAAAATTTGGAATCTCCTAGTGAAACCGTGTAACGTCTGTTCCATTTTTTACATGGTTAAACATCCATATGTGATTATTCCGATGTTCCGAATAGAGTTGCCTTTAACTTGTTCACATCTCCTCAGCCATCGTAAGAAGACGCCCGAACTTTTTGCCTATCATTTAACGTGACGAGGGAAGAGTGAAGCCTCTACTTTTCCCCTCAGTTCATGGGGCTGATTAGTCAGAGTGACCATAGGAACGTAGAGCGAAAGAAGGTAGCAGACAGTACTTAGGGGTTAGACGGACAAGTGTGATTAAAAGAAAGAAATTTAGGCAAGATCGAAGTCAGCAGCGATAGCAAACAAAGAAGTTAATTCCAACCGCTCGGGGATTTGTCGTGATGTGCTGCGTGCGGCCGGAAATTGGCGTATAGGCAGAGAATTTTAGACCGCACTTTGCGGTGTCCACTCACTGTCATGAGTCAGTAACGGCGATTGTCACTCCTGTGAAAAGGACATTTGTTACAAATTTTCTCGCTAAGAGTTTATACCTGATAGTTGTACAGTTGTGCTTGGGAATGTTTACTGAGGGAGTGTCTTTGCTGGATTCTATGCACATTTGATAGAAATACTCCTCAAAAGTTACATCATTCAGAATAGTTCATTTGCACGCCAGAAGTTGCACAGATGATTATAAGTAAGTCCCATGGCACATGACGTTTTAATTCAGCATCGGGCTGTTTGAATGAAAAGTGATCTGTTCGAACGCAAAGAGTACCTCAGGTAAGAATGTACGTGTAATGTTTGGACTAACGTAATGCCCAGGCCATCACTAGCACGAAATTAATTAACTACCAGCAACAATTTCATTCCATATGTCGTCCCAAAAGTGGAATTGATTATTTGACTTCATAATACACCTTTGCCGGCATAAGTGTCCACCATCGATTCTTTATCGAAAATGGCTGTTTAGGAAGTATTGCGCTCGAGTTTCGAGTTAATTTCAACCGCTCCCAAAATAGAGCCATGTTCTGCCGTAGATTCTAATTAAGAAGTGAGATAGACCTCAAGAATTTAGCTACACCATGCCTTCTCTCTTGTCGACTGTGATCCAGGAAGTCCGAGAAGACTTAAACTAAGATCTCTCTACAAACAAAGAAGTTACTTGAAATTGTGAATCTTCCATCTGTATGATCGTTGGTGCATTTCCTCAACAATTCATCGAAATAGCATGACAAGGTTTCCATGAATCAATTGTTATACTTAATTTTCTAGTAGCTGTTGAGTTGTGATTTTACTTAAGATTAATCAAAACATCTTGTGCAGCATTTATTCAGGCCTTTTATACGTAGAGTCCGCTGGAACTTTTGTGTTCTATTCACCATTTGTTCCGCATCTCGCACCAATCGATTACGAACAACAATCACCAAAACTATACTATATGGCTTGCGTAAATTTTCAAAATTCAGTCCTCATATTTGTCTAATGTTTTCGCAATATTGCAACTCCTGTCTTTACTCTCGAACTTTCTTTATTTCGCACAACACAGATAAAACATCAAATGTTTCTCCGTTAATGCACTAATTGGTGAAATTCTTTTTTTCCAGCTGTACATCGTTGTCCTACCTAATTGTTCTCTGTTTCTGTTTTCGGGGCCTTGTTTCACTTGGGTGAACCGATACACGCTTGATAGCTCAAGTTCATGATTTTCTTACAGTTACGTAAACGCGAAACACATTTTCCAGTTTTGTGGTTAGCTCTCGCTGTATGAATATTGAATAGCGAAACTGACAGACAAAAGTCGATGATATGATCGAACACTTTCCAAAGTCATCAGATAACTAAATTTTACTTGAATTTTCTGTGTAATACTGCTGTGAAAAACGAAAGTTATTGCCACCTTCTAAAAGATTGTTTTCGTGAAACAGATGGGCAGGTGAAATGACAGATGTCCCAATCGTAATGATTAGAAAACTTGTCTGATATACAACTTTCTGTAGCCCATAATAATCGCAATTTCTCTATTGTTAATGAAATATGGTAGGCCCAGTTGCAAGACCCGGATATGTGCAGTGCAACTGTCGTGAGTTCAAATATGTGGATTGTATATATAAATTACACGCGGAATAAATAAATATATAATTTTCGGTTGAGTTCTCTTTCTTTCAACTGTTATGAAAACAATTTTCACGTCATTTGATCGTTAGGTGTGCCTTCTACATTTTTGACTTTATTCTGTTACAAACTCAAATAGTTTTTTCTTGACACCAAATAACAAAACAGACGCTCAAAAATTAATTATTTCTGAACACACCCTCCCTTTTTTGCACAATTTCAGTCCGCAATGCTTCTGTTGAATCACTTTTTGGGACGATGCTTCAGCAGGAACGTCTATGAAAAATTGGGTGACTTTTCCGATTTCCTCACCCTTTTGAACAATAGCATTAACTTCATCCTCTATTGTGGGATGTCCAAACAGTTCAGAGATACTTTTGTAAACCTATTCTGTTCCCGCTTCTTATGATACCGTTTTCAGATTACTTGTTATCTGCTGACCTATAATTTTGTGATCCAGTCAGTTCCATGTAAACAAAAGAAATTGAGCTAAACGTTTTCTGTGTAATTTACATATTTGGTTTTTCTTTGTTTTCCGAAGAGTTTTTCTATCACATTGTGTCAGCCACACGGTCGATAAGAATAATGAAAGGTACGGTGAAATTTGTTGGATAAAGTTGGTATTTTTGTCAGTCAACTGAACGACCAGTGAGCCTTTGTTTGTTTTACTTCTATTGATCTAATGAAGCTACTGTGTTAATACCGTGAACCGTAAAAATTATCAAGTCGGATGATATAATGCAACCTTTATTACACACCAAAATATTACCTCCGAGCAAATAAAGTAAATCAAGCCATCGTTTATTTACTAACCACAAAGAGGACACCGGTGTCAATTAGAAGTCAGTCAGTCATCGCGAAAAACAACCGTACGGTTAGTAGTTGAAATGGAAATTTTCGAAACATTACAGAACAAAAACATTTAGGATCAGAATGCGACAGTTTTCTTTGCACCTTATATTGAACTTATGTAAAACTCAGTCGGCTAGAGAGACTGAGTCTATTCTGTCTGATAAAAAAGCACCTTAATCACGACTTTAGAGCTCCGACCTACCATATCGTCACTTGTTGTAAGCTGACTGATTTGCCGATCAGTGATTGGACTGACTGGTTATTTTGTTGAAAACTTGTTTGATCATGAAGCACTAGTACCGCCTACATTTTTGGAAATATGATTGCTAGAATCAAATGTGAATTCATCCTTAAAATGAAGACTACAGGAATAAAACTGAGTAATGCTGATGGTACACAACAATATGAATGGATCAATGTCATACTGCACACGGAATCCCGAAAGGCCGCCTGACTGTCCGTATGACACGCCTGAATTCATATGATGAGACGTGTGATTGACAGATTCATGGATAAATTTGCAGCTCAGATTTTAGGGTGAATATTGCTACGCGACACAGGAATCTAACTGTTAGTTCGAATCCAGCCTGAGCACATGTTGGTCACGAGTTGAAATTCCGCTTTCTGAAAAAGACATTCAGACGAGTCGTAAACAACAAAAAAGAGAACAGTCGAGGTAGTCACTTCTGTGTACAGGTTCGTGATAGGGAGATTTATTAATTATCTTGTCCGTTCTTAAAATTAAAAGATAAAACCAAACAAAGTTTTATTTCTGAAAAAGTTGAGTAACCTTTAATGGTTTGGACACATTTTTTTAGTTTGGTCAACTTGTACCGAAGTCCTGTTTAAATCGTAGAGTATATTATCAATAAGAAGATTAAAACTTAATATACCATACATGCTGTTTGTGGCACCACATTCAGTATCAGAATAGATCTTCCACAAAGCAAATATCAACATTTTACGTGCATTATTAAAACCTGGAAGTAGTAGAAATTGAAATCTGCACAGTCAATCAGAGAATTATTTACAAGGAAAAATAAACTTGTACTCCTTCATATCTGTTTCAAAGACGAAATGGGCGTTTTCCACCTAGATTTATGAACCCTACACACTATGTTTTCAATGATATTGAAGCCTGATTACGGGAGAATGTCCGTCTGTAATGTAAGCATATAACCTGCTGACTTACAGAGGTGTTGTAATAATGTTTACATCCAACCTGGAGAAAGCAAACGGCATTTCTGAAGTACTATTTGTGGCACATCGAATCAACATATTGTTGTATTGAAGGAACCGTAAGAAATATGGGAAGTTATTTTCACTAATTCGAAAAGAAAGTTTGTAATCACACAACCAGTACATTGTACATGATCGAATTTTTTGATAACCAGGACAAACACATGTTCATCTTGGATTCACTCTGACCTCGAAAGGGTCAGGTAGTGGGTTGAGTGAAAGGGCGCTCGAAACTGTAAATGCGGAGTATAGACAGAAGTAAGAAGCTGGCTGAACCTAAAGACACAATGTAACATTGTTGTTCTTCGGTTGCCAGCTTACATTATCTTTCTCGAACGTCCCGGATTGAGAGATGATTGTGCCACTTTTTACGTCAACGGCGATAAATACACTGTTGCTAGCAGTAGGCTCTCTCGCGTTAGCAATCAAACCTGCTCGGTATATCCAAGTTGTGGGTCTATCGCTGCGAGGTTGATAGGAGTGTTGCTATACCTTTTCTGGGTATTATTTACGTGCGGATATGATCGACGGTCGTGTCTTATGAGAAGTCAGGCACGCAGTGCTCAACACAGCTAAATCATATAAAAGTGTCCGAAAGTAAGAGGCAAGTTTCTTTAACAGCGAACTTTGAATCTTACTATAAACATGAGCGCGCTGTAAACTTTGTGGAACTTCAATAGTTACGATTAACTGCATATGAGTCTCAGTTTACATTTCGTAGGTTTTATACAAGATCTAGTTATCGTTTCTTTCGTAAAAGGGTTTTGCGAACAACGAGCTACCTTTAATAATATGCCATGAATACCAGGGGAACCTGAGAACTGAGTACTACGAAAAATGCGTGTATGGGAGTAGAGAGTTAGTAGATATGAGCCACTGGGCAACGTCTAATTGTGCAACCGAACTTTTATAGCACACGGTACTAACTAGTAATCCCGTCATCTACATGCTGAATGAAACTTCACACTATTTCTTGTTGGTTGAATTGGTTTTCTCATAACTTTGATCTAACACCGTTAAGCACTAATAGTTCTACTATCCCACGCTAGATGGTATTTGTTTATCCTGCGGGTGTTGAGAGAAGTTCGGACTTCATGTACAAACGAGGCCTCAGTCTGTTGGTGTCAGCAATAAATTCTCCAGGTTCATCTTGGAGGTGATAGGCACACGCATGGGCTTTCGTTTGGTTCTCCAAAATAGACGCTCATATGAAATTTACTGTTAACTTTATTCTCAGTAAATTCTGATGAAACAAGCCTGGTAAAATGGAACGAGTTAAAAACATTTGCAGAGGTAATGCCGTTTAGGCTGCTACCGAAATGTTTCCATAACATCTTTAAATATTCAGATAATGACACTTTGGTTCAAGGATTGCAGAACTGGGTGGTATTTGGAAGCAAAACTGTCAGCTTGACGCAAGAAAAACTGAAGGCCAGTGCAACTGCCTGAAAACAGCAGGATTTAACCTCGCTGACTGATCACTCTGTAGGTTACCACGAATAAAGAACGGATAAAATTAGAACGGCCAATCTGACCGCCCTAGGAATAATGGTATATCTTTCGCTCCGGTGGAACATCGAGGATTCCGTCACATGAAAGCGGACAATTCTCTTCGATCAGGTTACTGAACTTATTTATCGTGAACATGTTTTCGAAAGACATCCACTAGAGTGTCTTTGCCTCGTTTGCTGTTACCGTATTTTCCGATAGATTGGAGTAGTACAAAGCGGTGTCATCAAAACTGTTGAAGTTAGTAATGCCACATTTCTGGTGTAAATTTGCCAAATTCCTCCTGACGGCCAACCCTGTGTTTTGTTCACCGCCTCACGAAAAATTGAGGTAGATGGTTTTACCTGATTTACACAGATTTAGCTCATATTGTACCTCCAAGCAAGGAAACGGTATTTTAGATGTTTGAACGTTTTGTACGTTAAGCATGTTGTCAAGATCGATAACCGTTTAACGAGTAACACTGCAAAAATAGATTAGTTAACCCTCATACACTACGGAAGTGTGGGTTCAGTAACCTTGTCGAATTCTAGCTACACTCAAAAATTCCTGACTCAATAACCTGTATAGATTGCATTTTCTCTGTTTCTGTCAATTTTGTTGAATCCGGCTTCGCTGTCGTTTCACTGAAGCAATCATTTTGATATCGTCCACGAATATCATCACACTCCCATCGAAACGTCCGATGTTAGGAAAAGTGCCATCATTATACCATTTGGTCGTTTTGAGTTCACAGTCAAGTCATTTGTTTACGAACTATCGAACAAATACTTCAGAAGTTTATCATCTAAATTGTGAGCGTTTTCGACTTCGTTTTGACACATCAATTTTGTCTGTCAATCTTATCTGTCGCAAGTGTGAACGTAGAGGAACAGCAGTAACACATTTATTTTTCCAGTGTATTTCGATTGTTGGTGTTGCAATTACTGTAAATCAATATCAGCTTGGAAAATTTTCAGTTTATTCGCCTGGCAACATGATTGACTTAAACAAGATTTCATCATCGACTGGAGAAACGAAGGCAGTCCACACTCTCCTAACACCAATGTCTATTAAGCATTCTTAACCATGTCTAGGTATAATAATTTCACCGCCTTATTCCAAACGGTGCCATGTTGATGATGTCACTGAACACTCTTTTATTTCCAGCATATTCTAGTTTTGTTATGGGTAGCAATGTCACATAGGCTGTTGTAAATATCACGAGAACTTTAACGAACGATACCTTGTTGAACCAGATGCGACAGGATCCAATGGTGTTGTTTCATGAAAACACATAAATGGATCAAATAAATTCCAGTAGGCTAAAACCTACACACTTCACCTGACAGATAAACTGTATCCACTTCTTCCCAATGAGCACTTACAGAATTGGTTTAATGGTGAAATATTTCGCGTGCATACCCAACATAAATCACTAGTGCGTGCATTTAATCACAGTTCAGCTAAGCACTCGTTTAGGAAATTCGCCATTTGGATTTTATTTCGCAGTTTATAATTAACATCCACTTGCTTCCGGATCATTTAACTAGGTGGCAGCTGCCTTATCTCAGCCAAGCATTGAACTTTATCAGTCAGGCCCGGTTGATCGACTTTGTCAAAATGGCGGGGAGCGAAAGCCGGATCGTAAACTGTAATACCATCTACGTTGTCCATCAGTGCAACAGTTGAAAACCTCTCTACTCTGTAATTCCAGAGGAACCATATTAAGCGCTATCCCCAGACCTCTCTCTCGACTATTTGTTCCGTCATCGAATCGTCGAACAGTCGATGCGTTTCACAAACTGATGCACCGGAGTGTACGAACAACTATGAAACTCAACTGCGATAGTTTTTTCCGGTCAAGTATCACAGCTGATTTTCGTCAGTGTTTTAAGGTATATCGTCACAGCACAAATCAACGTGGCATTTTTACCGCTGTTTCGATCTCATGCATTCACGCTGACACATGGCATTCTGTCTACTCCGACTTGTTGGTAGTTCCATGAGATTGTCAGAAGCTATTTGTATAAGTGACACAACGGCAACCTTATTGGCACGCGTACAGATAGGGCGGTGGATGTCAGTTTTACAGAAACTGTATTGGTACCGCCAAATCGAGAAAGATATTTTTGATCGCATCTTTTCATTGCATTCAATAAGCTTCTTAACAAGATGCAAGTAGAACGTAACATCCGTCTGACAACGATTCAGTGGAACAAATCTACTGTAAACCGGTAGTTGCGATGAACTACCAAGAAGGCCCAACAAGCTGATCAGAAGCTTACTGAATCATCTTCGGCATCCATTCATCCGCTAAACCCGGCATAGGTCGCCCTCCTGCAGATCTCGCTTTTGTACGACTTTGCGACTACCAGGACAATTCAACACAGGTTCCGCCAAGTTGAACACTACTGATTTCACGGGTTACACTTAACAGCTCAAGGGAAAAATGGCTAACCTCCAAGCACTTGGCTCAAAAACGAATGGAAGTACACTACACACCCCTTCTAACACGATATATGGCACACACTTATTTATTCATAACGAAGCTGTCAGACTTCCTCTGTGACAAATGTTCGATAGCTTACTACTTGTGACTGGTCCTCATCCTAAACATTTCACTATCAGCAAGAACAAGACTAGAGACATTCCTGGATAGGTTGAGGTCAGCACACCGGAATATTGGACCATCATAGCTACTGATACATCAGATGTTGTGTTCACTGACCCAGTCGACTAATCAGCAGATGAATATGCTATTATCAACAGGTCCAGCAAATCCGTCCACTCCACCGCCACCCAATACCAAGTCTGTCAGACGCGTGCAATTCACCATTGGGCTACTATATTACCTAGGTGGAACTGTTGTTTCAACGAAACCGATAGCAGGAAATGATGTTGCATCTGTGGTAGAACTGTTAGACGTGATAGCCTGAGTACCTATTAACAATGTAACATGCAGGCCAGCCGACTCTACTCCGGATGCCCGTGACTTTGCGGACCAACCTTCGGGCAACGTGGACGCACCAGGGGACAGCGCTCTTCCGAAGTAGGGATTCGGGCAACAGTTCTGAAAAGAGAAACAATACGAACACACATGAGCCAAAGGCCCAGTAAGCCATGCACACGACTTACACAAACGACAGTTAAAACGGCACCGACAACACAGCAGCACGCCCCGTTACACAACTCAAATTCAATCCGTGCGCGCTGGCTGGTTTCGGTTGCGCGTTACATCAAATAACATCTCAGTGAGAGTCAATGAAAAGGTTATTGTTGGGATTTGGTGTACAAGCTCAATACTGTGGCGTACGTCGGGACAGTGCCCTACCTTGTGCAGTTCTGTTGCCATCGCTGTTCTGATCCGGGCCCAACCGCTTCATGTGTGCCTGCGTATCGATCGCACCGAATCACATCCAGTTCGTGCGCTTCCATTGGCTGAGTGTGCAGGTGGTGACTGCGCGTGCGTACGTTCGGATGTGGAAATGAGTTTCCTGGCCGATAAATGTGTTGAGGTGCATGTGCAGTTAAGGCGGTGGTCGTCAATGCGGTAGACGGCTTGGCAGGTAGTGGGCGAGAGGGCGAGGAGACGGCTGCATAGCCTTCCCGCCAGCTGTGAACTTACGGTGGAACAGCGATCATAAACAGATCTGGAAAACGCGCTGATCGAACGGTTTCAGCCTCGTACGTTGTTTCAAGTAGTCATTTGGAGCAGATTCCTCCAGTGGTGGCGCTGGAATGAGATGATTATCGATATGTTGTTAGGAGGTGAACCGACACCCAACGTGTAACACTTGTCCGAGCAATTCAGGACACGATACGGACCTTTGCACGCTGGTTGTAAGAATCTGTAGAGCTTATCACAGCGGACAAATACGTGCGAACTGTCAATCAGTTTAAAATTATTGGTGGGTTTGCTCCGTATCCGTGGTAGTTTTTAAGTTAACCTGGACATAAAATACTGCAAGCGACTTGCATAGTCTGTTGGATCAGGAGAGGTTGCATTGTCCGAATAGGTTAATAGCTGAACAGTTAAACGCAAGCTGGTGCCATAGGTAACTTGTGCTGGGGAACACTGACTGTCAGTAGGAACAGAGCTGCGTAATCCAAGAAGTACAAATGGTGGTTGATCAAACTGAACGGTTGATTCTATTTTTGTAGTCAGAGCAGTCTTTAATGTCCGGTGAAATCTTTCGACCATTTCGTTCGCTTATGGAGGGTATGCTGGGGAACGAATCAGTTGAATTCCAAGGTGACTTGTGAGCTGCTCAAACAAATAAGACTCGAATTGGTAGCCACAGTCCGTAGGTATATTGGATGGTCTGTCAAAAGATGAAATCCATTCGACTACAAATGCTGTTGCTAGGGTTTCAGTAGTACTGTAATGAAATCACAAAGAAGCCATATTCACTGATGTATTATTTGTTGAGCGTTCATCAAACCCTTGTGTTTATCTGTGTCACGTTTTTAGCCTGAAGTTTAGCCATATACCCAAAGTCGACGGAGCTGTCGAACGATATACTTGTGAGTCGGACTTTGTACAGTGTCAGCTACTGTGTTTCGTCCTCCTCTGACCCATCGGAGGTCCGATGTGTACTGTGAAATATAATGCAAGTGGCCGAACTCTAGTGGTGTATAGAGATCAAGTTTGCTCGATAGGGCGTACGTTGAGGAATCGTGGTCAGTAAAAACAAACTGTACATCCTTCAACAAATTGACGGAAGTGAATGATGGTCACACAGATTGCTAACAGTTCACCGCTGAACGCATTTCAGCGAGTTTTTCCTAGTTGCAAACATTCGGAGAAAAACGAGACGGGTTGCCAAGATCCCAACTCGATGTTGCAACAAGAAGTATTTACTCAGATAACATCCCAGTGTCAAAGGTTCTGACCACCACGATTTCGCTTACCTGATTTTGCGTACCCGTGCGGTGGCCACTTCGGAATCAGTTCATCGATCGTTTCGCTGACGTCTAACCAATGAAGATGACTGAGTATATGTAGAGTTTTAATCCAGTTCCCGTTCGCCCACATGATTACCTGGGTGTGTGGATCGATTGCAGATGGAATCGGCTGAGATACCGCAAACCCCCTCGACAGTGCCCAAATTTCACTAGAGCGTAGACAGCATCAGTGAATGATAGGCAAGATGCCCAAATTCCGTCTTCAGGCTGTGATTCTCACTGATACGTCTTTCAAGACGTGCAAAAGGAGTGTTAATATTCGCCATACGTTCTGGCAACTGGCAGCCCACGAAGGACAGACCGGTCCACAGATTACTACCCGAATACGTGTAGTATTCGCAGGTAACCATAGTGTCTCCATTCACAGGGATTCCAAATATGTGCCTGGCAAATCCATACGAAGGAAACTAGAGGAATTAAAGTTATTGTCTTTGTGGATATCTCAACTATGTTTTGACTTCATAATCGCGGAAGTTTAGGTCGGTCGTTGAAGTATACTTTCATTCTGAGCAAAAGCACTTCACCATCTACAAACAACGTCAGGGGCATTATAGAATTATGTAGCCGAGAGGAAGCATCGAAAGGTGAAGTATTCAGCAACTGACTAACCGTGTGTGTGTTCAACTCTCACAACGTCCTCAGAGCCCTGAAGATCAACTGTTGGCATTGCGATCGGATAAAAAGTAAACCAGGTTGCGACTAAAACATAACCCTCAAACCATCAGAGATGGATTCGTACCATAGTCCTTTAATGAACTTACTTGGACAGGCAAACTTCCCAAGCACCGTTCATAGTGTTCCATAGACAACGGAATCAAACGCCTCACTTGGATACATGAACAGCGTACACTGCTGCTTAAGCTTACGGTATATATCGTAAATTTTTCAGGAATTGAACAGCGTAGCACTCGGACAACGATATTCAATGAATCTACAGTGCTTTTTGGAGTCATTAGTCTCCGTGACTGTCACACTGGTTAAGTTGAGAAAGATTCTTACGAACACCTCTCCACACTTATACTTCAATAACTATCGCCGTGTTGATTAACGTAACAGCCTCTAAACGGGAATACGGTCAGATAATTCTTGAACTCTTGAGGAATTACTTTCGCTCCGAGCAGATCCAAAACACGTTTCTAGGATGGATTGCCTAGCCTCAAAAGCTTCATTGACAGCCAGTCTTCACCTGTACAGTTACCCTTCCTTGATAACTCCCTTCAACTCTACGAAGTCAAAAGAGATCGCAAGTAAAGTTTGGGCACTGTGTTGTGAAAGGTTTTTTCTACCGTGACGCAAATAATGATAGCTTGCCGATAAAAGAAGGATACCACAGTATTTGCGCCAGAATTTCATGATGTCAACAGGTTGAATTAACGAAAGTTCAGTCCCCGTTGACGGGTGTATTGGTAAACTTTACGGATAAGCAAAAATTGCTCTAAGCGAGTACAAGAATTCCTTGTGTTGTCGGCGGTGCATACCATGTCATGCACCAACTCACTTTGAATTTATCACCAGTCGTCCTTGAGTCCGAAAAGCCGTTCGGCGAGTTGACACCAATTGCTTCGGTAGTTCATTCATCTGTCCAGTGTTTTTTTACATTGCGTAAACAGTCAGCGCTTAATTATTCTGTCTTGACAAGCTCAAGCTGAACACAACCAAACTGTTTTCTTCAAATCATTCCGGAGGTTTCTCGGTTTAGATCCCGATTTTTTACACAAATGATCTAAAATAAAGGGGCTTGCAAACATGAATAAACACGTACCGCTATCTCCGGTATTCAGGTGTGTTCGTGAGTGTCAACCCATGAGAATCACAAGAATGGGATAGGAGGTGCCGGTTTCTTTACCTTCACCAATGCCTTGCAGTTTGTAAATCTCCGACCAGACTTCTGAATTGGACCGCACACACGTGTTGAAGTTATACAGAACAAGCTGTCGATCAATCACTGGTCCCAAGTGGATTGTATTGGATTTTTGATCACAGAACTATCAACAGTAGGAAATTCAGTAGACTGCCCCAACCAGGTCGAGGGCACATGGGCATGATTTGAATTCCGATGCAACACAGTTCGCTGATCATCATAGAACTGATGCTTTCATCAGCTGCGAAACAGTGCTCTTCAACGCCTCAAGCCTGGTAACGTATCCTGTAGGAGGTGTACTCGACGCCTCCGTATAGAGGCCTATATAGGTCCGGAAGCCTTATCACAATCAAGGCTAGGACATCGATACTGTAGGAGAGCAGTTCCTTGACGATCAGTGTGGTGCGGTGTTCGGGCTGCCCAGTGCTACAACAAAACATCAACGTGCACACAGTGCATGTCCCAACGGACATTACCTTGCGTCCACAGACGTGTCTCAGGTTGGACGACGTGGTACTGAGATTCCTTTCCAGCGACGTCTGAAAATCGTCTGAGAGGGTCTTCGGAGGAAAGGTTTACGGAAGAACGTTTTCGCCTATCGGTCATGCTGGATACGGTTGACGGAGAACCCTGTGTACTTTGCAGGACAGCTGGTGCAGTATCACCTTTGCCCTGTTTTCTACTGTCATAGGAAAATAATGGCGGGTTAGTTAGAACTGTGAATCACAGTGTTAGGTCAAGAAACCTGTAACGTAAGTCCTGGGGTGGACGCCAGTGTACTCAGACCATTGCCAAATTTTAGGTAAGTGGCCAGCTTGAATCAAACCCTCAACGTGAAGAACCAAGAACCATAGACCGTTCTACTTCTGTTTACTGGCGTGCCTGGTATGAATGAACCTGTCGGTGTAAACAAAATCCGGTACAGTTTGATTCAGTAGCTCATCGTGCTTTACACACAAACACGCACAAATACACACAAAATAGTTTACTCAAACAATAAACGACTTAACAAAGTTGATGAACGTGTGAATTGCAAATCCGCTAGTCACACATAACAACCTTGTAAACACACCACAATGCAATGATCGACCAGGATTTAAACTTACTCCATTTCAGACCTATCTGACGTGGTAAACTACGGAACTGCTGAAGTTACATAACTTTTCGAGTTTAAAATGTCTGATTGTTAATTTCGCCTGTCTTGGTGTCAGTTTGAGGTACCTCAGGTGAACCAACTTTGATTAGTGTACTCATCTAATGGAACCACCTCGTCTCACTCTGTAAGAGGCTACCCATCTCTTTTCTCCAGCCTATCGACGTTCACACTAGCTGTGTCACTCTGTTCACTGCTGAATTACAGCTAAAACCAGCAGGATTTCTTTACTTAACACTGAGGCAGGCCAAAGCGATACAGGAGCGCCTTAAACTGGAGAAGGTATAGCCGACATGGCCCTTTGGATCGGAACAACGCACAGACTTCACCGTCATGCCAAGGTAGTTGAAAAGATCAAGCGGTTGGCGGTATCCGGTTCGGGTTAGCCTGTTACAGTGACCGAAGCCTAAGGACGCCTCCGCCAACCATCACAAGTGGCTCGCTTTGAACCATCTGTTGTTCCAACCACATGCTGCATATCCAGTGTAAATCAGGACGAATAAGACCAGGAGCCATGTGAACAAGACCTTTGTGTCCACCCGACCAACGATGGTTAGCCAATCGATGAGATAGCTCGAAACTGAAACCCCATGGAAGAGAGACCTCAATGATGAGATTTAAACTGGGAGGGAAAGTATTGAAAGTATAATGCAGGAAACAGTTCAGTGTAGGAATGAATTTTGGTGCACTCCATGTGGGATATGGAGGAAAACGGAAAGCAAAGTTGACATGAAAGAACAACACAACAGCAAAACTGGAAAAGAAGAAAGCTAGAAGATCCCACACGCCCAGCTTCCTGGAAATTGGAGCGCGTGAGTTTCAAACGACGGTGGTCGTTGGTCGATGTGAACAAAAAAGGGATGTAGACAGTATAACCCACTTGACCCCAACGTAATCGTTGTCTCTTTCTTGACGGTGTGCATTGAGTAGGTTGAGAATTTACTACCAGGAGATGCTCAGTGCACTTGCGGCCGCACACGTCGCAACACCATACAGTCCTATCAAAACAACTTATGGCACCGATAATTCTTTTGCGCACCGCGTGCTTCCGTTCGCGGCCGCGCCGAAACTGCTCAATGAAGGTGTGGGCACCCGTTCGGATCATACTTGTCCAGAACGTTCAGTTCAAATGCATCTCTTCCCAACATCTAAAGCCAACGTTACAATGGGAGAGATTTAACTCGATAACATCCTGGTATCTCAGCTTTTGACCACCAGTATTTCCTTTACCCGTACAGCAGATAATTTCGAATACGGCCATCGCCCATCCAAATGATATGACCTAACCGACGAAGCTGATTCAGCATCAGCATAGCTCCGTTTCCGTCCATGTCCGTTCACCACAGTACCTCAGGGTTCAGAACCACTTCCGACCACCGAAATTCCGGGATGCGTCGAATATATTGTAAACGGAAACTGCTCAAATAGCGCACGTTAAGCTGATAAGACGTCCAGGTCTCACTGCTCGCAGCCTACAGAGTCGAAGGTGAGGTCCACGAAGTAGGCGTACAAGTGCTGGTTCCATTTCCGACACTTCTCCTGAAGCTGCTGAGCAGCAAACACCGCCGAATTTCCTTCTCACACCAAGCTGGAGATAGCCACGTTGTTGTCGAAACAATCCGGACGTTTTTGGCGTCCCACACCTATCGTCCCGGTGGCTGATGACCTGATGTCCCCTCAGATTTCGCCACATATCCTCGGTAGCGGCGGATGCAGGGGCGTCTTGCAAATGAACGGCAAAGGCTGATTGAAAAGCAGCCTTCGTCTCACTGTTCTCCGGCCGTCTGAGGTCCAGCTTCTGTCTTTGTCCGAGGGACGTACGATAATTATGTTTGCATACATGAATAAACAGTTCGGTCCTGACCAGCTTTTATATGGTGCTTCATTCAGCACAGTGCATTAGTCGTGTCATACGTACTTCAAGAATGTCGTGCTACTGCACAATCACCTGATCGAGCAAACTAAAACGTCATACCCACATACACACATAGTGTTTTCTGAGACAATAACCTATGATGCTTGATTCAGCACACTGCATTCACTCGAGCTTACTAAATAACGAGACTGTCCATGCAAGTAGACACAACCTACTGGGATGTCTTGCTAATAGGTGAACAGATACTGATTCCGTACCCCGTGAATTACACCATATTTCTTTCTTGTGGCTCATTACGTCGACAGGTTTTCGCTCGACAAATCGTTAACAACCCACTGATCACAGGACCGCATTATCCTGTTCAAAATATTGTTTTAAACATATTAACCTTATTCGAATGTTATTTACACCACAATTTGTTTGCACATACTTTTGATTTAACTCCGATGTTTAACAAGCTCACTGTTGCCACTTGCAATGTATTGTAAACAGCAACCGAACATCTAAATGCACTTGATGCCAAAATCAGAAAATTTTCACGTACCAAATCAAACCTAAGTCTCTTTGGCGGTCGACACTTTAAAGACTTAACTTGTCCGTTACAGTACAGTTTGTCACCCACAGGTAAGTGCATGAAAACGTAAACCATTCTACATATACACTTTGCAAGGTGAACTTGACTATTTTGTAACAAGATACAAAGTTGACCCACAAAAGACAGCTTCCTCGATTATTTCGAATGGTCACAAGTTATCATCTTTATTGAGTGTCTTTTCAACGACTGAAGCAGTTAGTGACAAAGTGCTGTTCACGTTTAGTATCGGCCTTTCAAAGCGCAATTTCCATAGCACGGTGAGGAATTTATGTTAGATAGGTGGATATTAGAATCACGTAACAAGATATCCGAAGGGGGATAGCGTGCTCAAACACAAGAATCCTAACACCTAAATATCATTTTCAGAAAGTTAATTTGCAAAACAACGTTTTTACCGTATGAAGTGATGATTACTACATGGCTGTGTGAGTGAAGAAGCATTCAGGTCCCTGTAGAGATATGTTCTTCAGAGATAAGTCTTGATGAGCAACATCATATTTAAATAAGATTCCCACCTTAGCTGTTTAATTTGGTTTAGTCACTGGATTATCTAGTAGTTATCACCAAATGGCACATCTAACTGTGGTGGCTTAAGACACGCAGCACTAGACAATTCTATTTAGTTCGGACCCAAAGCCAGTTCCAACACAGCTGCAATAACCACCGGTGATTTAGCCATACAGGCTGTAATATGCTCAGCATTACACATGGCCCAATTATTCGTGCAAGCAGAGGACAATAAACTGTTGAGCTATGAGGCAAAATTAATACGCGAATTCATTAAGGATTTACTTTTTTGATGCGCTCTTTGCGGTTGTGGCTGGAGATAAAGGTTGAGTACCCAGACTTCAAATTGGGATCTTCAAATAACCTTCGTTCAGATAAGTATGGACGCCGCTTAAGCTTTGACTGGTTATCAAGCATTCGGATTGACAGAAAATACAAAAATATACCACAATGTCCAGGTGAAAATGGTGAGGTAGCTCCAGCCTTAGCTAGAACCTACATTGACTAGAAACGTATCCAAGTTATTTGGCTCCATAAAATCCAATTCAAACATTAATTAGATTTCATTTTTCAAATATACCAGCTGGACGTAAACATGATTCACACATTCTAGTATTCCAGAGGCAATAAAATTGAGGCATCTAAGGCTGTACCCGAAAACATGTTCACAGTGTACGCTTCCGTCATGGTTTCTATTGTTTATTCCAAGTTATTCTCAAGGGTAATTCCTTTTACGTGCGACTCTCGTTGTATATCCTTTAGAGATCATAAGTATCTGATCAG
Source organism: Paragonimus westermani (assembly GCA_008508345.1). Taxonomy (NCBI): domain Eukaryota; kingdom Metazoa; phylum Platyhelminthes; class Trematoda; order Plagiorchiida; family Troglotrematidae; genus Paragonimus; species Paragonimus westermani. The sequence continues at coordinate 24,054 of QNGE01004148.1, forward strand.
CGGTGTACATAGACTATATGGAAGTTGGCCCTATCCAGAGTATGAGTCGCAAATGCCCTTCGGTGGCATGGCATCATAAAAGGATGCAACCTGATGGAAGACGGGGTTTACTCCGCAGATTGTCTATGAATACATACGTCCTTTTAGAGCGTATCCGACTCACCAGCTCAACGGATAAAAAGCCTTGAAAAACTTTATTTGTAGAAGTAAGAGTTGCATCATACTCAACAGTGTTTTCACTCATTTTGGGAATACTTACTTACACATCCATGTACATCCGAGTATGGTGACGCTCCCCAAAACCGGAACTTCCACTCGATATGAAATTTACACGAAAACCATACGATTGGCACTCAAACAACCATAACAGTTCATTCAACTTGATGGCAGTCTGCCGTCCACATGTAGATTAAACGGCAATGTAGGGATGACTGACTAGCATTTCAAATCAGCTTTCGCCAATCCATCATGTTACCTGAATTTTAGCAAGTTACTCATATCTAAACTCTTAGCAATAATGTGCTTTGAACTAGACATGTTAATTGGCTGGCTGCACCTACTACTGGCCACAGATAACCTTCAATGCACAGGGACAGATAAATTGACGAAAATCGATTCCCTGTTGGAGGTCAATGCGTTCCCAGCAGTCTTAGGTCATCTTTCTTGTACGCCAGTAGGTGGTCATTCAAATAAATCCTGATTGGGATGTTCCTATAGCGTCAAGTTCCTTTGAAACAACTTTCCACTCGGGTTGTGTTTTTTGGCGCGCAACTACCTCCTCACAAGCTCAAGCTATTTCTTCGCAAATAAAACTAGTAGTTCATCTGGTTTCAGCTTTTTCTGTCTAACTAACAGAACTGAGGAATTTGGTATACCAATAGTTTCATAATCCACCGTTATTATGTTGAATTTATCTATCCTTGTGTCAAGTTCCCGGATATCAATGGATTTACCAACCATATCATCAGTCCCAGGAGGATCGTCAGATTGAAAGAGTCACTTGCACCAAGTGGTGACTGACCGTCCAGCATTTTAGATATGGGGTTAACATGGGTATAGTAATGGAGAGGGCAACATGTTTCATTCAAAGAAGTTAAAGCCAAAAATATATGTGCGCAACAGTAAACATAGATAATCTGCGTTACACCACATACGGCTCTACCTAAACGGCACACGTACAGTGTAAACCAGAATCAATAAAATAAGGAAACATTTGAGTAGAGACCTTTTTGGTCCAGGTAGCTAATGCTGGTTAGCCAGATGGTAGGCTAGCACGGAAAGGAAAGTCTTATCACTCGGAAATAAACATAGCGGGATTCCAACGGTGGGATGAAGAATATAGAAAGTATGAGGCAAGATGTAGTTTCATGAACCCATGCATATTACTGCATAGTAAGCTGGATTAAGAAAATAATACAAAGGTTGAATTTTGGCTCCAGTTATACGAAACCTACAGAAAATAATTCACCATTAAAGTTGCAGGAAAAAGAAGACGGAAAGTCATCGTGAGACGATATTTTGAATCGGGGAACCAATCGTTTACAGGCGGTAAAGAAGGCGATAATAAATGAATAATATATACCGTTGGCGTAACTTACGCCTAACGTACTCTATCTGTCCTAGTCTACAGTGTACTGAGCATGTAGCAGCCCATGGTTTGTGCCACTCTTAATGACTCAATCACAGTTATCTATTCACCTCACTTTTGGTCAGATCACCCTGCGCTTCAAATGACTCACTCAGGTATGCCTCCCACTTCCAACGCTCAAGGTCATTTGAACCGACATTTGTGTAACTCCCGGTTACTATCCTCATGAGCCCTAACGGAAAACCAAGTGATGATACACAGACACACAACACAATCACCGAATCCACGCCTCAGAAAGTGAACGCTTCCACAAAATTCTAGAGCCAAGAACGTGAGCTGCACCACAACGCCGCAGCTACATACAGCGTCAACGCAAAACTGTCTCCCCCGCATTCCCCTCATACTCACAACCCGTACGTCTAGACTGATGTAATCAGTAAACTACTCACAAAAGATAATGGTCTACAAGTTTCCTAAATCTCCCACTTCTGTTGCCTGCCATCCATCATAGCATCAACTTTTTGAATAAATCAGCACACACGCCGCTGACTACCCATAGCCCAAAATAGTCCATGCTGTCGGACAATTCGTTTTAAGTGGCCACTGGAACATAAAGGGTGGTGCTTTTTACAGTGGGTCACGAAACAGCACAAGTAAATCGCCCGTCACAAGATGTCCGCAACAAATTTAGTACGACTGAGGTCAAACAGTTTGGTCGTCGCGTGTAACATGTAATTCGATTACAACATTCCTGAGGAAGGTCATCAGAGATGGTTGAAACGTAGAGTGTTACAAATTACTCGTTAAGTAGCGCGTCACTTCCGACTTTCATTATCATTACTCATGCAGTTTACTACATCGACGAACCCGTGACACATTCTGAAACTGTTATTTAACCGCAACATCTGCTCTTTTAATTCTGCTCCTATAATTCGACACGTTCAAGAAATTTTAGGTGTTACTCGTGTAATATAACGGGTAACCGATAAGCATACTGTGCCGTGGCTTCGGTTGTGGCAGTACACTGTCACAAATGCACCGTATACAGAAGCATGTGATAGTTCGCCTAGCACGATCAGAGCGTCAACAGTTGGAAAAAGTGAGTTTATGTATGTTTACGGTTCAATGTTTGGTTCATATAGCAGGGTCAAGTAAGGTTAGCGAGAGGAATTTCACGACTGCACGCACAAACGCACAACCTACACACACAGCTCACGCGCACATGAACAATAAAATTGATTGCTTATCACGACAGTTTCAGACCGATGATCGTACCCTTATGTTTGCAAAGGAATGGTTGCCACATTTGAACACCAATAGTAACACGGAAATGAATCAGTCCTCGACCGCTGGCTGAGTAGATTACTTTGAAAATGTGGGCAATGAGGACCTTATGTCCAGAGGTTCTATAAGTGAAGTGCGGTCGATGGTATCGTCAGTTTACACTGCACTGGTTGTGCTTCTACATTTGCTGGGGTCCGTTCCACCTCACACTCAACGGAAACCTGAACAGGCAGGGCTACCCTACTATCCAACCATTATTCCGTTCTGCGCACGTTGGCGGCCTGGCACCCACATTGAATCTGGTAAATACGATAAGGTTTGGCGTACGGAAGTAGTCGAGGTTTCACCGGAGGGATTCGGCTGGTTGAATAAAACATCGTGATAAAGGTCGCGTAGAACCTTCGACCGACTACTGCTGGACTTCGCCGGCTGGGTTGTTTCATCACATCATCATATTTGTGGACTAGCTGTACAGTGATGCCCCGCTTGGTCACAGTTAACTGTCTTGTTACGGTACGGATTGGCTTGGTGCGCCACTCGCTGAATTAACCGGGATAGTAATTCGGTTGTAACACTGATTGCGGGTCGTGCAATGTGAAATGCACACATTCCCGGTGAGATGAAATATAGTATGAACCAGAGCACGCCTGTAAAGAATTAGCGTGAAGCTGTTGAATTTCACATACTAGCCAGTCAATGTGGTCTTTCTGTAAAAAGATGTAATTGTGTTATCTCATCGTTACTTTATGAGAATGTCCAAAATGACAATAAACTGGCCAATATCGTGTTGTATTGATAATGTGAAGCTGGGAGGCACTCGACACATCATTGATCGCAAACTTTCCTTATTTGTAGTAATTATAAGTGTCACCTACGTGTACACGATAAGACATTGTCTCTTCAGTGATAATCATTGTCTTTTTCTCAAACTGGCTTATACGAATGCCCACAAAAACAGCATCCGGCGGAATCCCCATTTCCACGTCGTTTATTTTTAGATAACTTTCTTCAAATAAAAACTGGATGTCCGAATCATACGGGAAATACAGCCGCTCTAATTCTGAAGCCGGCAAACCGATTTGTAACTGGCTATAACCACTGGTTTGACAGTTATGTGCGAGGTTTCCCACGAGAAACGTTTATGTAGAGAGCTTTAATATCCACAGTCACAAGGTGACGTCCACTGACGTTCAGTTCCTACACCCAGTACATAATTCCAAACGTATCCTTCACCATGCATTGAGAGAATGACGGTCTACAGGTTTCAACAGATCTGTAAGCCATTTCACTAGTCGATTTTGAGCCAAATCAACCGCTGTTGTTACCGGTCTCAGTGGTATTTCAGGCTTGTGGAGTTTCGGCTGCTCGCATTTGCACGGGTGAGTTGTTTGTGTTGTGTGCTTGCGCGGTCGTTTATTTCTCTTCTCTGACCTTGTTTGGCCGTTTTATATAAACACTAGCATTTCAGTATACACCTAATGAGATTAAGCGAAATTCGTTGGGTAGCAAATCGTGCAGCTGCAGTTTTAGGCTTCTTTTGCAAGTTTTTTTTAAAATATTAATTGAGTCTGAAGCGCACAGAGCTCTTCCGGCATCTTGATGTGCGCAGTCTAGACAAGCTTATCACGGCCCATCACGACAACTTCCTAGTGGGAAATTTTCCCGCGCACATTTGTCGCACACTTTCGGAACACCATGTGCGTGTCTACAGGCAGCCTGGTCATGAGAATCGCCGAGAAAAAACAAGCTATGCTGGACTTCTGTTAGTTATCCAGTAGACATGTGGTGTCTACTTGCCGCATGTTGAGTTGCCGTATAAAATCTTTACTAGGTTTGGGTTGAGCTTATATTCTGCTCACTTCCCGCTACCTCCTCCCCATCCACAATCTTTCTATTGTCGAACTTCCGGTTTCACTTGAGACCACCTACAAACATTTTCTGGGCAGTCACACACTGATTCTGATATGCATGAACATTTTCACGTTCCTTCATTCCCTAGCTGTTCTCGTAAGCTAACGCACTAGTGGTTTGAGTCTGAGTGAGTTCTTGTCTTCCATTCGCGTTATCATATTTAGGGAAAATGGGTACAGGAGGCTGACGCTACTCAGAAAGTCGGCTTTCTAACCAGCTCTTTGATCTATATTCATTCCTGTTGTCCGGACTCAATTCATACTAAGCTTTCAACGCAGTTTAGAGATTCCACTTTTCTGCTCCATTACCCGCTGTACAACAAACTGCATTATCATGAACCAATAATGTGAGCGGGGTATTAACAAGTGCAATAGATAGTTTTAATAGATTCAGTAAGTGAGCCTGGGTAGAATAAAATATGGGAGTCCTGGATTGGAATTGTGTGAAAAATTGCTATTTGCACAAAAGCAGTCAGAAAGTGTGTTGTTCATCTGAACGTTGAAACAGAGACCTCAAAAATGAGTTCCTTGTAACTGGACGCCTTAGACTGAGAAGAGCCGTTCTTTTTGGAACGGCTGACTGATATCAGTCCACAACTTTCGGCTAGCCCCGTATTTAAATATGGATAATGCACTTTATTTAATTGCATCCAGTTTCACGGACTCCGTTCTTTGGCAATGCTGACTGGTGAATGAGACCTAATCAACTGAGTAGAACTAGCATTAATAACTCCTGTCAAACCTGTGTAACGCGTAGCATAACAAACAAACTAAAGGACAATAGTGCATATCCTTGTCACGGCCGGCAGTTGAACTCCGGTCATTCCAATCATGAGGCAACCGTGTTAACCACTGCGCCATTGACCTCACGTTAGGCACGACCGAATTATCAAATGTGAACGCTCAATCACTCTCGTCTGTGAGCAATGACCAGGTTGCCCGATCATCTCGAGAGGAGACACAGTAACTGTCCTGTTAACTCCAATCGATAACCCCGCGATTAGGACTTCCGAGACAGGTCGAGATCACAGAACTCATTAAACCTGCAAGGCGATAGTTTAGATTACTGATGAGTAGTCGGGGATTTGG
>QNGE01004148.1:30000-67315 GCA_008508345.1 Paragonimus westermani
GTGCTTCTTTTCGAAAGAGGCTGGCTGGAAAGTCTATCTGAATGCGAACGCTGCGATCAAATGTGAGTGATGGTCAACTTGAAAATAAACCAAATCCCCGACTACTCATCAGTAAAGGACAATAGTTAAGAAAGTCGAAATGAACAGATACCTTAATATTTCTGCATCAGAGAACAGAGACGAACCACGGTTCCGAATTATCAAACAAGTCCTAGCAATACACCCAACTGTCAGAGGTAACTGCCGCCATTTAGCTCCCTACTCACACTTTTACCAAAAGCTTGCCTCATTACGGTGATGTTAACATGATTCTATCGGATAAAAATTGTGGTGAAAAATATAACAAAGAACACTTCTTTAAATCCACATCTATGATTTGCGCCATCTCCTACGACGACCGAACTTCTTCCCATGTGTTTAAAACCATGGTGAGACTGAAACGGCGTGAATACAGCGCAAGTTTAGCTGAAGGTCAAGTTTGTTTTGCGTTAATCTCGAGTGTTATCAGGTTGAAAATCCCTTCTTAAGAGGGACAACTTGTAAAAATGCTAACAGGTTTCTTCAGCCTGTTCACTTCAACTTGTAACTATGTTCAGATTATCCCACATGGATACAGGAAAGAATACTTTTTTCAGATATATGCTTCCTATCGGGAATTTATTTCTCCCTGCAGTCTGTCACTGTAACGACTAATATTTAAACCAAACTTACTTCTGTACCAACTGTTACTTTGGAAATCAACGGCTTGTGGCATACCTTGATTTACCTGGTGTTAGATACGGTCACTTACCCTTAGGATATGACTGTTGTTTCAATGTGTTTTCTTTAAGCAAAATGACGTGTTCCTACTCAGTTTAATATGATCTTGTCAGGACCCTGCATACTGCATTCAATACGTTTGCTCGGCAATTTTGCCCCGTGAATTTCGCTAGCCAGTTGCTACTCCTGGATAAGTATGTTATGTTATCGCTCCCTAGTGAAAGCAACTTTAATTTCATTTCAGTTACTTTTTTGATGAATTGACACTAAATTTTTGAATCTAGAAGTTTAAATAAAAATTGCATAGTAAATCAGATGTGACTATTGTGCCGTAACGCACGCAACGAATGAATGGTCATGGGGTGTTAAACGCTGTGTTCAAAACCCCCGTTCTCTTGAAGTTGTCGTGTGGGCTTTCTCTAGATGGTTTTCTCCAGGATATTGTTGGACCCTATTTCGCAGATTTGATAAAATAATATCCTAATACTGTTTGGTGCAGTGAAAAGCCTTAGAACGATTGTTGGAGGTGACCATTGGTAAACACTGTTAAACATATTCTGCTTCCAATAATTCAATAATATAAACGGGTAATTCATATGTCACGATTAGCATGAAGTTCTGACTTACAAGGACCAATGACAACTTTGGATCAAACTGCGCCTTCCGAATCTGAGCAACTGAAACAAGAACTTACAACTTCCGGATTTTTATGGAATTTCGACAATTTGCTATTTAATTGTCACGTATATCAGAGACCAGTCAAGATTGTTATCAGCGGTCTCGTTGTCATACGAATAAACGGGGAATAAGGTCAGCAAGCTACATTTTCTACCTAATAAGAATCAGTACCCAGGAGACATGCAAGAGAAAGTTAATAAGCTTTCTATCTTGACAAACTGTTCTGGCGCACACTCTTTTTCGCAAGAGAAAGAAAGCTTCTCCATCAAATCGACCGAATCAATCTATACATTCGTTAGAAAAGAGTTGGTGATTTCTTAATTTAAAACACTGAGTTCCCTTGATCCAGTTCACCAATAGCGATAGAAGAAATACGTCGCGAGATGTTAACGTTTCGTTTACTCTCTTCAGTTACGAACGTAAAACATTAGAATATATAGGACATGCGGTTAGCAACACAATAAAAAACATTCAACCATTGAGTTTACATGAAACAAAGACTGTCGTCAGTTCCAGGGCAGACAAACTGCGTGAGTCAACGGTTTATGCACACACAGAGCCGGACGATGAGTATTGATCAACATCGCCTCGGAGAAAGCGAGCAATTTGGGGTTCTTATTACGTAACAGAACTTGAAACCAGTTGGCCGGGTCAACAACGTGACCTGTTTCCATGATGTGCTTTGTGATGGACGAGGTCGGATTTCGTCTCAGTCATTCTGTTGCCAATGTCCGTTGCGTCATGGAGTGTATCAACCACCTAGACATATGTTCAGCCATTCTTATTATCCTACTGAACTACTTTAATAGAAAAAACAACATGCAAAATAAACAAAGGGCAGTTCCGGGGAATCAGCCTAACCTCGTGCCTCATACAGTAGAACGCATTTTGCATTAGTTGGCCGTTTCTGTCGCTGGTTTACAAATCGATGTTCGGATTTTTCACTCTTGGATCATCTGGTGTCCAGCACATTTGTCATGCTACACACAAGTAACATACATTCTGTTCAAGGTTAAGATGTGGGAGTTCAAAGTGTTGCGATCGAATCACATCGTGTACGAACATATTATTACTCTCAAGCATGGGTGACCAAGCGTACGTGACACGGAAAATCATGTGGTGCGTAAATCAGTGATAAACAAACCAAACAGATTGCCAGAAAGTTTTGTGCTGACTAGCCGATAACAACAAACCTTCCTTAAAATAGATCTAACGCATAGTTTAAATATCGAATCTTCCAGGGAACCGAGAGAAAGTAAATCACCCTAGATCTTAGTGTAGCTAGGATGTTTCTTCAACTTCGAAACACACATTAACCAAAAAGAGCTCCATAAAAATGTTTATTGGAAATGCGGAGGAATAATCGGATTATGTCATGGACACTGATTGCGTTGCTTATTTAGTGCACTGAATTCCATTATGGTCGACATAATCTGTCGGAACATATTTATGCAACATATTTCAGATTGCGTGTGCAGCACGCCTAACCATATATACAAAGTGCAACACATCCCATTGTGGAAGTAGAAACAAGACTGCAAGATTCTTCAGCTCATAGCCGTTCACGTGAAGTCCGGCTCTGAACTCCGGAGAAAGATGACTGTCAGCCAGGTAGGTTGTTGAATGATTTCGGGCATGCTAATGGGACACACACGGTATGTACAACAGATCTTCTTTGGTAATACCCTATCTGACCACGTACGGCAGATTTCGTGTTAATACCAATGCAGGCAACCCCACGTGTAACACACCGATTAAGATGTTTGTTCGCGCACGCTGGAGTTCGGGCAAACGATAAACTTAAGGAGGGTTTTGGCCACTGAAGCAACTAAATCCAGTGGTTATCTTCTGTTCAACCAGAACTTGGTGTGCAATGACGACAAGGGAGGACTGTATGAAATTCAATCAAGTGAGCAAGTATGTGAGCCGTTGTATCTGCGTGAGATATCGGGCCGCTGGCTGCCACCACTGGAAAGTGTGTGTAATTGATCGTATTACGCACGGATGGTTTTGGTTTCGATGAGAGGTCGATGGGTTTCGGCTGGCAATCTTTGATTCACCCTTGACTTAGAACAGAATAAGACTGAACTTGCTACTGGATAAATTTCAGTGAGTTGGGAATGTAAAAGTTGTTTACCGTTGAACGGATTAAATAAGAATGGCTAGGAAATCATACGCACAATGTGCAGTGCAGATTCATAAGAACAGCATTAAACATTCATAATGTAGCAACTGGAAGCAATGTTTTGGTGTAAAGAAACTTGAAAAATTGTCGCACCTCTGTCAGCTGGAAAATAATCGGGCCCTAAAGTAGACTACGTGCTACGGTATGCCTGTCGTCTTTGATCCCCAAAATAACATACAGTTCAAGTTCAATTGAGAACTATGTAGACAAATGGGTGGTGTGACAATGGGACCCTCGTTGGGGCCGTCGTTTGTGAACGAAGCTCGAGAATGACCAGTTAGAAGAAAACATTCATGGATTCAGCTTTAATAGACTATATGTGGATATCATGTGTTTAGTTAACGAATATAATAGCCCGAAGGATATATTAGCCATTTTCAACTCGGCCTACCCAAACGTAACGTTTACACCATAAGCTGAACGTAACGATCAACTGGCTTTCCTCGACATACTTTTTCAGCGACGTGCTTATGGATAGGTTCAGCGCAAAATCTTTAAGAAAGAGGGCTGGAATGGGCGGTATATCCATTCCAGCAGCTTTGTCCTCCTAAGACAGAAGGGAAGCCCCATAAAATGCTTGACTAACACAGCCATAAGGATATGTACACGGGACACGGTCTCCGATGATCTATCGTTCCTAGACCCATTGTTTCTACACAATGGTTTACCAGGACCTCTTGCAGACAAGACTAAGCAACGTCACGAGAAACCGGATAAGATGACCCTAGCGGGGAAGAAAGCAGTATTTATTTTACTACAATTCAAAGGGGATATGCCCCTCGAAACAATCAATAGGAGACTTAACGCTGATATCAACAGAACAGTCAATGCTGCCAAATCACGTGCCTGTTTCAAGTCCACTCCATGCTCGCGTCTACCGTTAAAGGAAAAAGTGCACGTTTCTGTGGGTTGTGTTTGTGTACACTCATTTACTTGTTCCTTTGAAACTAGCTTCGTGGATTTCACGACCAGGTGCTTTTCCGGACCCATCCGTGAGCACCATCCAGTCTGAGTCAGTCGCGGAGTTACCAAGGCGATTACCAGAGCATTTTTTGCAAACCCCGTTGATAACCACCGCAATGTTAACCTCGCCTCCGCTTTTCGTCTGATTTACAGAGTCAACGGCATTCACTCAAAAACTGTCAGATGCTGAAATTTGGCCACGGCTGAAGCGATCGGAATTCGACTGAGTGATCCACTCTTGTGCTCACAGAAGCGCTTTGTTCAGGCTTTGAAGTTGTCATGACCAAGTACCCACATCACAACCGATCAAAACGCCATGGTTCCGGTTGCTTCATAATTGTGACGTAATCCTGTCAAAACGTTGCCTCCGTATCTGACCCCAGTTGAACTGTTCAACCACTCAGGATGAGTTTCACTCACCCTGTCAGACACTCGCCTTGTAGCACGACCAACAAATGAGTATACACAACATATGGAAGTTTTCCTTCGAATTGTAACATGATAACATGAACGGTGTTGTAATTAAAACGGTTTCAAGCGCGATTGTTGTTCATTTGACCGACTTCAGTCATTTTGTCATTAAGAAAGATGCTTTTCAGATGTTCTATCGAGTGCCAATGAATCGCTCAAAAATGCTGATCACTGTCGAAGCCAATAACATCCAATTACACAACCCTGACCTCTGTGCTCAGAAGAAGTTCGTGCGGACACTTAACCTACCATGGCCCACAATCAATCTCACGATTTGGAACAATGACTGAGTAACTGATATCAAACACGTTGTCCTACATTGACTCACCCTGGCCACTGTTTTCGTATTTGATGTGTTGTGATTAGCCTGATGACCAAACACAGAAAACAAGTCATGTTCGCTACTCTGTCATCCACACAAACCATATCATAAGAGAGGTGCGAATTGCCGTTTTTGTCTAAAAATAAAGGTCTACTTACACAAGATGACAGCACACCCTAAAACTTAATCTAAGATATCGTGCTACATTCTGCGTTGTGATCAGTTTAGCTGCTGCAGAGTTCTGTGTGAACTCCAGGAGTCAGAAATTTCGAAATGAAAATTCTCAGTGATGTAGTACCTGGTGAACGGGGAGACATCCCCGGTCGTCTATAGCGCCTAATTCTTTGTTACCCGACTGATTCATCAATATAGTCCCGTTCACGTAGTGCTTAGCAAAATGTTGCTGCACCTCGCTGCCTAAGTGCTCACAGTTTTTCCCGTAGTGATACAACTTTGGTGTCAAAATGTAACGTTTGAGATGCCACAGGTTGGTAATGATTATGCAAAGTGTTATATGAAGTGCAACCTAGTTATTAGAAAAATTCCGTTCATGAGTTTTTGGATAACTCGCAGGTCTACCATGAACTTCAGGTACGTTGAAATTTCGGATTAAAGCACTGTGGTATGCCAACAATACGTTCTTCTTACGAATCCTGCTGCAAACCATACACCCCCTTTCAATCAGTACCAAATATAAAGTGGCTCACCCCTTTTCGCATCCAGTGATCGCGGATCTACTAGTCGGGCCATCCACACTGTTGGATATCTGTATTTTCCAAGTATCTCATGCACAGCGGACTTTGACGTCACATCGTTGAGCAAGCCGACGGCGGTTTTTCAAAGGGCTACTTTAAAACGTGACGGACAGTATGAACACAAATCGAGGCTGGGAACTTGGAACTTCCACATTTGGACTCTATTACCCGACCGTCCCACTGATTCATATGAAATCCACCAAGTGATCTGGGAAATCGACTACCTCGGAAGGATTCCTCAAACGGTTCACAATGGAACCCATCAACGCCACTGCTGGGCATAGAAACTGTGTTATTGGTAGCAGTGGTGTTGCTGGGTCCCAGTGTGAACTGTGTGAGAAATCCTGCTGGGGTAGACGATCCCCTGGTCCCTAGGATTTCGGTTTAGTTGACTGAACTAGTGGGTAACAGAGCAAAAATGTGAAGTTTCCGAGCTCCCGGCGTGGCTTCGTAGCCCAGCTGGCACAGCGCTTCCATTATTTGGACTTTCTGTTTCTCTCGCTGGTCCGAATCTAGCCGAGACTCCGATCGTTCGTTACCGATTCCTTTCTAAGCCAGCCAATCTGTCAAACTACTTGTTGGTGATTGACGCTATGGAAAAGCAACTACCGTTAATAAACAAACGCAAACCCGTTTGGACACGAGTTTGTACGAGACCACAAGCTGGTGTATTTAATGCTGAAGACTTTGCGCTCCACCCTCAAGAATGCTGCATCCGTCGAAAGTGTCCCCTTCAAAAGGATTACACCGTTCATTGTTCCATTTCTGTCAGATGGACTCCTCCGTATTTCAAAGCTTTGAGAAGAAACAGCTTAAAAAGCAACGAATTACGATGTGTTTCTGCGTCAACATTTGAACATGAATGAGGTAATCGTACTCTAAGCCTTAGGACGAGTGTCAGCAATGCTAACGGTATCCAGTACTTTCGACATATTATGCGCCTCGTGTGCGCTGACAAAACTCGAAATCGATGAGTGTGCACGTATAAGTTGAAAGACACTGAACAGTGAATGCTCACCTTCTCCCCAGCTGCAATGGCTGAGTTCTGAGGTGCCTCTCTTCCTTAGTATACTGGCACTTTGAAATGGACATCCACCACAATCGATTGATTAAGAGATGTCAAGACTGTGTGGCTGTCACTGGGACATCGGGATGTGGGAATATGTGGACTGACAAATCAGACATACCGCAGCCCATCTTATGGTCGTGCATGATTTTTGGAAATACTGGCGATGTTTTTAGCTAAGATGATGGTATTAATGTGTAAAGGTATTGGATTTGACGTGGAGACTGGTGAAGTATGATGGGCGCCTGCTCTTGTATAGTAAAGTGAGTTGACCTTTTGGTCATGGAGTAAACTCATTTGTGTGGATAGGGTCAAGATTTCATAAACTGAACGGATCTTCACGCCCAGGCACATATAAGCGAACTCTTGATCACCGGTGCTGTTACCTCGTTTGGTTGTGAGACTCTTGAAACCTAATTGCCAAACTCGGCAAAAAACGGACTACATGTATGACTAACCATCACGTTACGGCAAGCTGACCTATTCGCCGGCCTAGGCACAGCACATTTCAGCTCTCTGAACCCATCGAGATAACACAAAATAACCCCTTGTACACGACACTAGGACAATATTTGTTCATGTTTAGGTTGTCCGCTGCATACAACACCAGTTTAGCAGAAGCTGATAGGCATTTAAATTAGTATTTATATGAATAGAACAGTTTGAAAATTAACCGAAATTTGACTCTGTAATCATGACCGTAGAATCTAAACCTGTTATTTCCGACCACGTGAGCTGATATATCGCATCGTCTTTAAAAGTGTCACTAAACTGCACTGCTTCAACTACTAACTGGCGCTTGATAAATGGAAACCTTTCTTAAAAGTCAATCACCACTTAAGGACTGTAGAAATCCGTTAAGTTAAAGAAAACGAAATAGCTGACGTGCACCAGAATCTGAACTTTGCTATCAGGATGGAAGTCGAGGAAAGAAACTGAACTGTTTCGCCTGATTAGGCTTAGGGAGTGGAAAAATTAAACAATGATACAATGAAAACTACTCAGGAAATTAGCGACGAATGGATGAAAGTGGCTGATCACGCTCACTGAGGTATCTGATGGACCTTCTGGACGTGTGTGTGCTTAACTTAATTAACTGGTGTTCAAGTTACTACTTACTCTACTCTGCTTAGTTAGAGGCATACAAGCCCAGCATCTCCTTTTTAACGTTATGATTTCAACGAACTACTTTCGAATAGAATGGTTGCGCTAAGCACAAACATCTTTCGCGATGAGTTGCCGAACCTGTGTGAGATCGGTTGATTACAGACTAGGTACGTTGATAAAACACGAGAATATTATCGAGTTGGTGCAGCTCACCATATTACAACGTCGTGGCAAATGTACTATTCTACAGTTGTGCACCATAGGACATCCTCTGGGGGATGGATGTCACATATCTGATATAGATGAGGAAACTGTATGTCTGAAGCAAGAGATGATCTTACGAGTAACCTGACTAAATCTGATAAATCTCTGCTGCAGTGTATGTGTGTACGTCTGAGAACGGTGAAATCAGAAACAGCCAGCAGTATCAAAATACGTTCCAAAATATTTCCTGTTATTTGATAGCTAAGGGCAGAAGGCTAACAGCCAGGGGCTATTGACTATGGACTTTACGAAACCACATAAAATCCACTCAGCATCTGCGCTTCCGTAACAGTCAACAGCCTTAGCGTATTACATAACATGCGTATCCCATCCATACACAATATCAACTGCTGAACCGCTCCCAGGTTAATCCCCCAGAAACGATCATATATTACCAGAAGATAAGCTTACAATTTTTCGAGATAAATGTACAACGGTGAATTTTTTTACAATTATTAGAGGAAAGGGATGTGATAATTCTGATAATTCTGTTAAAAAACGCCGTAACCAATTGAGTCTGTGTTGCTTGTCCAGTTGTCAATAGACTACACTATGTATGCCTTTGTTGACTAGTTAAGAAAAAAAGACTGAACCGTACAGCGAGGATACACATATTAGTCGATTCCCTAAACTTTTCAATGCACGGTACACACGGCATTGGCACAGATGGGCAACTGAGTCCGAAAATAAAATTTCCAAGTTCCCGCCAAGACACTCTCCGTCTGTAGTACGCCTGTCGCGTATGAACATGTTGTTTCTGGCCATGCTTCGAATCCAGCCGAAGATCAGACAACAACATGTGATCCCTGCTGAATAGACCGACACCTATTCAGTTAAGAACCAGAGGTTTATTTATCTTTAGTATTGACTCCGTGCACCTTCCACACAATAGAACAACGATATCATTTCAATCCCGCTTGTCAGACAGTTGAAAATTCAACACTGTCTTGCTTTATCTTCTTAGGACATGTAGATAATCCACCATCCCATACCTTAAACAATCTGATGTTTGCCGAACTGGACCGACAGTTTGTTGACTTATTCAACTGCTTTAGGTTCACACTGGACAGCAAATTCAATTCAGGCGACGAAATTTCTCCAACTGCACACAGAATCTTAGGTTCTGGGGAGCACAGAGCCGTGATATTATATCATATTATAAGTACAGAAAGTAAGTCATTATGGACAAATCAGTAAGCCAAAAGTGACGGCCTTAAGAGAAAGAAGTGTGCAACGTGAGTACCGGACGTCTATCAAGACCTAGTGTTTGGAGTTATATGTGTTCAGACGATTACTTACTTATCTATCTCACACTAAGCGTTGGTTGCACAATGTTAAAACAAGGTGTCATAATCACAGTGCCTCAGTTGTGGCTGATGGTGTTGATTTTAACGGCAGACTTATCAGGTAAGATGAAACATAACTTATTACTAACGATGGTCCATTATATATCCCTTGCGACTGATTATCATATAAGACCCCAGCGGTGAACTTGTTAGCTAGCAGTCTTCACATTATCTACCCCTCTGGTTGGGGGGTGGACAAATTTACGTGAATGGCAGTGGAAGTGAGAATACTGACACTACTGTTTTCAGTTTCTTCCTGCGTTCATGGTTGTGAGTACCGTACATATTATCCGAATCATACGGTATGAACATTTTCAATGTGTTCATTTTTTAAACGATGCTTACGGAGCTTTCTTTCAACCTACCTCTTTCATCATAAAGATGCTTTACTCCTCAACATGACGTGCAGTTTAAATAGACATAGACGAGGTCTTTCTTCTCAGAGTACTGACTTAGTTGCACGATTTCCTCCCAAAAATTACCTTCCGCATGCAACATTTTGCACTGAATTAAACTCATCTGAAACACGAGTCGGCAGTCCTTTAGATAGACGCACAGGAATCCACTGTGTGAGGCATGTCCAATTTTCACACATTGAGATCAGTAAACCAATAGTTGCATCAGAGAAGTTGGGTCAAAATCTGCTCACCGGGACCTCTACTTTCGAATTTACTCATTGTTAACTGTGGCGGCGCTAGTGTAGATTCACTGAATATCCACGTTTCAAGTCCACTCCCATCTACTCATTTAGTGCAAATGAATAGTACATGGTTCACAATGAACCGTCAGCTCGCATCATGAAACACAACCTAAAATGACACTACTGTCCAACCGATGGCGATCGTGTATTAGTTATTCACATACGAATTACTCACTTGCCCATGTATCAGGGCTTATATTTTAAGTCAGGTAAACACGACTCGTTTGCCATTTGACAGAATAAATTATATAGGACAAACGTGGCCAATGCACCGGCTAATATGAGTAAATAGCAGAACTTGAGGAAACATTGTTTACATTGTTCTAACAAGGTAACGTAACTAAATATTGATAAGAAAACGAAGATTTGTTTATACTACTGAACCGTGGTTTTGGATAGGTCGCCTATGGTCCAAATCGATATGTTTTNTGTTAACTGTGGCGGCGCTAGTGTAGATTCACTGAATATCCACGTTTCAAGTCCACTCCCATCTACTCATTTAGTGCAAATGAATAGTACATGGTTCACAATGAACCGTCAGCTCGCATCATGAAACACAACCTAAAATGACACTACTGTCCAACCGATGGCGATCGTGTATTAGTTATTCACATACGAATTACTCACTTGCCCATGTATCAGGGCTTATATTTTAAGTCAGGTAAACACGACTCGTTTGCCATTTGACAGAATAAATTATATAGGACAAACGTGGCCAATGCACCGGCTAATATGAGTAAATAGCAGAACTTGAGGAAACATTGTTTACATTGTTCTAACAAGGTAACGTAACTAAATATTGATAAGAAAACGAAGATTTGTTTATACTACTGAACCGTGGTTTTGGATAGGTCGCCTATGGTCCAAATCGATATGTTTTCTTTTATATGCAGGTGGTTGCTTTCGGACTGACTTACACCGACACGGATTTGTTTTTCCAACTGGCAGGTTAAAAGGTACATTTTGTTCCGCGGCAAAACTCCTCTGCAGTTGTCTGTCAATTTTGAGATACACTTGGAACACGGGCCGGATTTAGGACAGAAGAGCAGTAAAGGTTTCATTATAACGGGTGAATACACAGCACATATTATTTGTTTAAGGATAAACACGTTCTGATGTTGTACTAACACGGTTATGAGTTGCCGCTTCACAGTTTACTGTTTAGAAAGTCAAAGCACGGAGGGAGAGAAGTTGAATTTGGGGTTCATTCACTCCTGCGCTGATCCTTTTCAGGCTGAATGAGCTAGATGTCTTAAATGTTCCACCGTACACGAATTACTAGCCCCACGAACGGCATGCTCTCATCCCAGCCGATCGCGGAAAGATTTTCAAGAACAAACCATTCATCATATGCAGATAAACACGAGGGATGATAACAGTTGCCAAGTTGTTGTAACCAACTGCAAATTCACAACAAAAAGAGGCAGGTATTTCAATTTGTAGTGCCTTTCAGGCATTATCAAAGATGTGATCACACATGAAGGATTTCCGAACAATGCTCGTTATCGCAACCATCTGCATACAAAATAAAACATATCGATTTGGACCATAGGCGACCTATCCAAAACCACGGTTCAGTAGTATAAACAAATCTTCGTTTTCTTATCAATATTTAGTTACGTTACCTTGTTAGAACAATGTAAACAATGTTTCCTCAAGTTCTGCTATTTACTCATATTAGCCGGTGCATTGGCCACGTTTGTCCTATATAATTTATTCTGTCAAATGGCAAACGAGTCGTGTTTACCTGACTTAAAATATAAGCCCTGATACATGGGCAAGTGAGTAATTCGTATGTGAATAACTAATACACGATCGCCATCGGTTGGACAGTAGTGTCATTTTAGGTTGTGTTTCATGATGCGAGCTGACGGTTCATCGTGAACCATGTATTATTCATTTGCACTAAATGAGTAGATGGGACTGGACTCAAAAAATGGGATCTCCATGTCCCGAATTTGCTTGGTTCGTCTGGCTTTCGAGCACGTGAGGATCGCTCGTGAGGTGATGATTCACGTGAGCGACGTACAGTGTCGTAACAGGAAATCTTCCGGTTAACCCAGGGATAAAGGAGTCATGTTCTAATGGTTTAATAATTTCTTAACACGACTCGACAATATTGCCTCTGTAAGTCTAGGGCTGTCAAAAGTTACATTCTTTTGCATGTGACAGACTGTGATCGCATGACGCAAATTTTATTAAAAACCGTCTATAAGGTAATCAGACGACCATTCTTAAAGACTGGGGACAGGTACATTACACCATAACTATAAAAACCAACAGGAAGTACTTGATCCTCTCTGAACGCTAAATTCATACAACCTTTCCATTCCGGGGGTCCAGGCGATGGATTTGTCAAGTGTTCCTGTTTATACAATCTTCCATTATGCCAGGTTTGTCATACTTCGCATGCGTTGGACGAGTATTAGTGGGTTTTGAATGTCTTCTGTCGGGAGGACACAAGAATTCGGTCTTCATCCAGGTGACAACTGTGTCGACCGAACGTGGAGCATCTGATTAGAAATACAAATGAGCTGTTATAAGCACAAATTCGTTTGAGCATGCATTGGGCCACAGCTTATTTCGCAATCGACCTGTAGACTGAGCGGCCGACAAATGAACCAGTGAACATATGTACTCGAACAACGTATGAGTGATAATCGTACGATGACTGCGTTCACCTGTTCGTAATTGCACACAAAGCCGGTGGCGGGAACAGTTTGTGAATCTACATGAACAAAGCTACAGTTAATGAAACATAATTTTAGAAGGGAAAATCCGGAGGAGTTGATACTGGTCCGAATTATCTGATACACTCGTTTGTTTACTGTTCTTACTCATGACAAGACTTGGCGAAAAGTGAAAATGAGAAAAAGGGGCGGTCATAGAGTAGGTTTTTATATCTTCCTTAACCTGATCACATTGTGAAGCATGCTAGTTTGAAGATTTCTTGTCTCCTGTCGATTGTTCTGTGATGTGAACGCTTTTCAAGCATTTTGAATAGTCTGCTTGCATTATCTCTTTGTGGATACCGAAGGTGCGTATTGGTTCAAAATTGCTTGTGAGTTGTTTGTTGGAAGTCATTTTTCAGTCTGTCTGGAATGAATTGGTTGTAGTACAAAATTCCGTCAAGTCACGATAAGAAACCGAGTTTGTCTGAATATGCAACTCGTGCAATTTGTCGCTATTGTTTTTCAGAAGAGAGAAACTCAATACGTTGTTTTGGCCTCGATGATAATATATTTGGGAGTTAATTGCAAAATGTAGAGCATTATGAAACCCTTGGCTCTATGCTACAGTTCACACGTCACTAACACCTGTGAGTAACAGAAGATGATTGGTTAGCCTGTTGCTCAATCTTCCAAACGAGTGCGGAGTTGTGGGGGATAATGAGACGAAGTATGTAGACTGCAGGTGACCGTATCCTTAAAGGAACGAAACCCTTTAAAACCGCCAGTCTTCAACAGTAAACGTGCTCTTACATTCGACTACGTATCTCCTTGAAAACATACAGCGTTTCAATGGATAATTTGCTCCATTAGTTCATGTTAGCAAATGCTATTTGATGACTGGACACCTCTTTCATGTGGCTCATTCAGTCTGTGCCTGCACCCTTTGAACGCCCCTCAGTGCGGAATTAGTTTTTTCTCCAAATCTTTATGCTCTTTGTTAAATGGTTTGTTGTATGGAAGTCCGAATGCCTGTCAGCTTTACTTGATAAGCCATTTGGTTCAATTAGGTAAGAAAGAACGATAGTGTTAAGGTTTTTTAGGTGCAAAGACTGCTTGGTCTTACCTTTGTCATAAGAAACCTGCAAAAAATGATTTTCAGGTTCTCAGCTAAGATTCAGAAGGAATCAAACAGTTACATATCTGCAATTTACATCCGTTGCCTGTCAGAATATCAAATACAGCAGTCAAATTTTGCAGGTTCTCCAAATCTATACGTCCACAGAACTCCATCTAGTTATGAAATGAAAATGTCTTTGTTCCCCAGGTTATCTAGTATCCTTTAGGAAGATATTGGAAGTAGGGTTGTTGTCAAATGGCAATCGACCTTAGAGAAGTAGACCGATGTGAGTCGTGATTCTAACGAGTGCATCAGCATTTTCGTTCAGTTCAACCTTGGAATAAGCAAGTATCACACGAGTTCCACAATCTTTTCACTGCCTTCTCAGGTTTGTTTACAGGCATTCTACAAGTAGTGAAAAATATTTGTCCAAAAGGTAAAAAACGAACAGTGAGATGGTGAGTATCGGAATTGGGCATCCAGCCGTCGAGTTTCGTAAAGAAAACAGCTGCTGTTCCGCAAATGAGCTTACATGCTGCCTGAGTTTACAAACGAAACAGATCTAATTTCAGCCTGAATGTTTACGGTAGAATGCAAACTTTCAAATACTTCGTAATTTTATTTACATATTTCCAACTTCTCATACAAAAGGATCCAGAAATAAAGTCCAGACTTTCTGTCAGCTGAAGTCTGGAAGTTGTTGCACACGCTCCACAAATAGTTGTGTCATTTGTTCCAAGAAATTACAAAACGGATTTTAGATTGAAGACGATAAGAGTGAAACTGTGGAATTGGATTAATCAGTGCAGTCAGCCTGGCCCTCGTTCTCAACAATATGACAAATGTGTCTTACACAATCGAAAGGGGAATGTTTCCTCACCTCGATACGCAACGCTAATTGTATATTGAAACTGTAATCACAACTGCGCATAGTTTTAGTGCGACTTGCACAACTAACTACGCAGAATACTGATTGTGCACCGCCGATGTCTATGTGCCCACGGGTCAGCATACAGATGGGTCAGTCCGACAAAGCAATGGAAACAAGCGACACTATGCTAGCAAATTTCGATGTCGCAGTCGAATTTTCTTCTCGTTTTGCGCAAATAACCCACTCTCAACCATAAACAACAGCTTGAACGTTAGAAGTCAGTTATGCGCGCAGCCGTTTCCGGTAATTCTCAGCGGGCTTTCACAGTTACATAGGGTACGTGCGTTCTGTATATGCAAAATTAAAGCAAGTCAAATGGGACATTAAACTGATAAACATGGGGCGGATCACAGTCTACTGGAGGTGGATGGGAGTATTGATGAATGTATGACACTGTCACTCGTGCCTGTCGTGAGGCATGCAACCGTCGGTGCCAAGTGGTTAAAGTTTGCTTGAGTTTCGAACGGCTGTGAAATAGTTGGCCAAGGGAGATGTAAGGTTTGCACGATCTGTTTTGGGCACATAGACAGGGGTTGTAGAGTCTGATTGCAATAGCCTCGGCCTTCGAAAACAGTCGTAACCTGACAGCCCTGAAGTGAGCTTGATGAACCTTGTGGATAGATGGGAAGGCTTCATCCGGCTCAATTTGATGGCCAGTGTCAATCAGGTGAGAACCGATTGCTGGATGGGCCTTCTCCACTGCAGTGCAAACTTGGCGAGTGATAATTTCACTGGTAGCTTCACCCTGGTATGATACAGTGAAAAAAAACGGGTTTTTATCCACCGTCTGAACAAATTCATATTCCACTTTTTGTTGCGTGTTTCTGTCCAGGAATCGCTGGGGATATCCACTTAGACATAACATCTCGAGCGTGCTGTATTTCATCGGATAAGGTGTCTGGCGTGCATATACTTTGGGTTCTGCCTGTTAAGCAGCAAACCAAATTTCGTTTATACTTCAACGGAACAGCTGAAAAATGCGTGTACTGGCCAGCGCACGTTCTTTTCCCTATGAACTGATCTTTGAATCAATCCGTCAGTTCCACGAAGCATAGTGACATCTAGAAATGATAGTTGATTGTTCATCTCTAATTCAATAGTGAGAGTGATGTTGGGGTGCGCACGATTGAAGTCAGCCAGTAGAGAGAGTGTATCGTCTTTAACGATTGTTAGACAAAATACATCGTCTACATACCGTTTATAAAGACAGCAATTATCCACGACGTAATGTAGTTCATTGGACACTAGTTTAGCCATAATTAAATCTGCGAGCAGCGGACCTAACGGGGAGCCCATTGCTGTGCCAGCACATTGCCTGTAGAGGTTTCCATTGAATTGAAATTGAAAGTTTGAGTTGCAGAATAATAGTTCTTTTAATTTCGCGGTGGGAATGCCGACGTTGAGTTGTCTGTTCTCAATGTAAGCGCACAGATCATCAATTGTTTCTCTTATCGGCACGTTCACGGATAAAGAGGTTACGTCTAAGTGAACCTTGGTAGTGACAGTGATTGTGCACTCTGACAATTGGCTTTCTCTGGTATCTTGTTCTCTTTCTCATACTGATATATAAATGGTCTGTAGTATGCACTCGTAAAGATGCAGCGAAATTTGTCCGGACGTAAATCGTGCAACATCAATCTACTGTCTTCTTTATTCAAATTTTTGACGGGAAAAGAATGTTTCACATTTTATAGTTTTTGATACTTAATGAATCAACCGCGACGATGAAATCAAAAGTATCCTTTAAACTGAATGGGGTCAGGTGTGATTTGATTAGTTCCAGTAGCTTCACCAGCCACTGAGCTAAAGCCTGCTACGGGAAATTGTACCTGTCGAGAATTAGTCTTAAGGGGACTCCATCTTTATGGACCATAGCGGAGTGGAATGACCGTCTCTGTTGGTCTGATGCGCTCAGAGGTGCGTACGCCAATCACTTCTGCTTGTTTCAAATCACGGAGTAATTTGGATAGTTTCTTCTCTACGGCTGTTGTTCTATCATTACCATGCTTCGTTTCAGTAAATGTTGATCTGTTGGACAATATAGATGACTTTTTTTCAACGTAATCAGTTTTACGTAATAGAACAATGCCGGATCCTTTATCGTTCTTAACTCCTTTACGGCGTTTACTTGACTACAATTCGGTACCTTGCTATTCACGTATTTATAGCATGTGTTCACGACAGTAGATTTGCGGTGTTCTGCGTTGAATTCTAAAGATGGGACGAGTTCACTTAGTTGTTTGTGCAGGTTTTTAAACTGAACTTCAGTGTCTAGTCGGTTACATGTAGATTTCGGAAAGCAAAATTTGGGACCTAGTACTTCTAAAATCGTACGATTCAAAATGACAGACGAATAAGTGTGAACTTATCGTTCTGGATCGTTGGGAAACTGAGCTTGTGGTTTGACGGGGTTCAATCTAGTAATCAACTTAGTTCTCTTCTTCTTCTTTCGCCGATCTACTTCCGACTGGAAATGCTGCTCAGACACGTTCATCTCCTCTTTCGGGACCGATTCGACGGCATTCAGACGTTGAGACTGATTATTGGTTAGTTCGTCGATCTTTACCAGACCCGAGTATCTTTCGTTCCTAGCACGACGCTGACGGCACTTGGCAGTAGATTGTATATTGCAACGACGTAGAATATTCCAGTAAAACTCCGGAATTTTATTCTTGTTAATACACTCATTGGGAAATCGTACAACTCTATTTGTTTCTCCGATCCTAGTGCCAAACTTTACAAACTCGTTAAATTGTTTCACCAGCGTTGGGTCTTTCGTCTGTTTCAATCCTTTCCGTATTCCCACGGAATTCATAAGAAGTCAGTTGATGCGAATAGCTGTTTTTGGTAATTCCCATTGGGCCTTCACTGGTAGATAGGGTATATATGATTGAAAAATCAGAGCGAGTCAAATGGGTCATTGAACACTATCGAATTAAGTAATCGACTTGGGGCATCGAGAAGTCAAATGTCCAGCAAACGGGCGTAGATGCAATATTCTTCCAGAACACCGTTCTTACAGTTCTGAAAATAAACGGTCGCCATTTGTGACAAGATACAAACCACGCTAGGTTGGGGCTGAAATACAACCCTGCTTCACAGCATTGTTGAAGTCCAAACCATCAAAGACCGATCCACACGATCGTATCCTCGCCTTCACACCCACGTATAGCACTGCAGTTACAGTGACGAATTTACCAAGCACTGACCACAGTGTTACACGACCCATAACGTCAGACGTCTTGGTGAAACCCGTATGGAGGACATACTGGAGTTGGGTGATCGTGGCCAACCGTTCGGGGGTGGGGGTGCTCGTTGTTCGAGAGTAAATTTTAAACCCTCTCTTTCCGCGCACGGAGGAGAACAACGCTGCCACAACTATGAGCTCGTGCACGTCATTCAAGCACCTCTGCCTATCCCTTAGTGCAACATACAAACGTACCTGCATAACCCTTTTTGTCCAGCCTCTCTTCGGCTATTCTATTGGTGATAAACGTGAAAGGGCTAAGGCTTTAGAAAAAGTAGTTTTCCGGATCAAAACGGTTTACAGACCTGCCCATCACGTCAAACTGAGAAAAAAATCGAGAGACACACGCTAGCCAGCACACACACACACAAATCTCGCCTCAGGTCTTAGCTTACGGCAAGTTTTCCAACAAGCCGGTTACTCTCGGGTTAACGAGACCGCGGTACAGTCCACTCGAACAAACGCAGCTTATCTTGGTCTCCTACAAACCAGTGAACATTGGTGTGAATTACGTAACATTACCTCCCTGTGAATTACTGAATCTAAGTCAACAGGATTTCACCCAGCACAAGGCTAACACACCTCCCGATTCCAGTTGTAATTTTTTGTGATTCGTTGCCGCGTATGTACTGATTTTATCTGGTGGTTGCCTTACAACTTGATTGCACGTTCTCATGACGTTGTCCAGGTATTGAACGATCTTACTGAGAGTACTCTCAAAATATTCCCCCTTTAGAAACTCAGCAGTGTTTTTACGACGATCCCCTAGGTAAGCAATGATGTAATTGCAAGTTACCCATCAAGAAGTTGTGTCTGAAAATCTGAAAATTATTTCCGATTCAAAAAACCCTGTTACTCAGTAAACCGAAACAGTGAACAGCTTGGAAAACTGCTCTTATATCGTACACCAAATACATCAGTAGTGCAAGGGTGTTTTGCTTAGTGAACCCGCTACAGGTGCTATATGCTTCATCAAGACTACAATTCACACGCTCATTCCCACATAACGACATTACCGAAACGCCACGGTTGTTGATGATAAATTCGCTCATGGAGAACAATTCATCTCGGACTGTTTCCTCTTCTGTTTCCGCCAGGCTGCTTCACATCGTCACACTCCTCCGTCGGCAAAGATAAATTTGCTTACAACAAAAGTCACGAAGGCTGCCTCAACCCCTTCAATTAACTGAACGCGGGTACTGATGGTGTGCGTTTAAGTTCGAACGAGTTGTCACACGATGCACAAAGCTGGCTTCCGTGAAACTGAAGCTGATTTTTCTCATCCTAAATCGCGACTCTGCACTACTAGTTGCACTGTAATTAACGATCAAGAAACAAGAATAATTGGCAAATGTTCTTTAAGTCGTTGTCGTTTTTGTTTCAGAGAACATTGGCAGACTCTTCAATTTCATTCATTCTACCGACTCAGGGTGTTTGTCTGTCAGTAACTTTGTCAGAAAGTCAGACGACACAGGCATCCACTCTAAGTCCGGAAGTTTAGACTTCCAGGCGTGACGTTTTGAGGGACAATTTAACTATCTTCCGACTTATACTGTTTTACCATCACAAAGCTACAATATGACCGTCTACTAAATGTGGTCGACCTCTTACATCTTGACTTTCAAAAGCGATATTGGGACTTGCTAGATAGTCTCTTGTCGGATCTTTTCAAAAGCACTGGTACTGGTCAGTGGAAGTCCTGACTCAGTTGTTTCTAATAATGTGGACTGAAGAAAACCGCCCTATCTACTGAGGTGGCCTGCTAATAGTCCCCATCTACAATAAATGGACTAGTGACTCTTGCCAAGACTGTAGGAAGATTATACCAACCCTCCTCATGTGCAGGGTGTGGCTTTTGTTGCATTTCGTTGGCTCGCTACAGTTGGGGGCACAGACATCAGGGAATGACAGGCGAATTCTGTAGTAACATCGTCAGATGGCGCTTTTTCTTGCTCACTAAGGTACTCTTGAATCCGTCGGCTGATCTGCATTCTAGACACGTGGGTATGCTGAATGAGGCATATAAACATAACATCAACACTTCTATTCTGATGGTCCAACTCAGTTTTCGGTCGAGGGTTAACTGTCTGATAGTCTGGGCACAAACAAGGACACCATTCAAGGCCGTCCAATGCCACCATTTCTTCCCATTTTTTTGTAGGCAAACTGATGGAGGTCAACCTGCGATGTTCATTGAATATTAACGTGGACTTAATGAGAGACGGACTGATCCTGAGTGTACTGGAGATAAGATGGTGCACAACAATTTTCAAGCGGCATACGTTCTAACTCTCATTCTGTCAAATAATGCTGGATTCGCTCCGCAGCTTCAAATGCTAGTTGCTTCTTCCAGGGTAAGGCGATTGTGAAGTCGTCTTGTTGGATATTGAAAGCACTGGGACGATTGCCTGTTCGATGTACTCAGGGGGCTGCGACAGCAACGATGTTGGCATACTGAACAAAATCCGGGGTAGATATCCATACCTCAGGCGGCGTTTGCTGATCTAGAAAGTCCCTGGCGATATAAAAACATAACTTTGAGAGGTCATGTATACAAGACTATGTGAGGGTTGTGTATCTTCAGAACTTGAAAAACTCGGCAGCTCCAAAGGGAAGAAGTGAACCATCCTAAGGTATTCGGTCATCAGTGTCATTGTCTGACCGCTCGCATTGGTTGACTCCAGTAAGCGAGCGAGTACGTCGTAAGCAGAATCAAGCGAGTTCTTTCGTTCATTCCTTATTTATATATATACTTAGACATTTCGATCATGTGCCGAGAATGTCAATTAGTCATCTGGTATACACATTACTCTATGTAAATTCTCTGGCCGACTAGCATGAGGTGTGAGATGGACAGACAGCCATTCGTATACGGAAAAAAGCGTCCGTGAACGTATCGGCCGCTGTACGTTGGGTTGATCTGATACGTTGGAGCCCTCGCAACTCATGGAGATGGTGGCTGGGGACTTCGCTTGAGATGATGGCTAGTCAGCCTCCACCGCGCGATTATTGTCGTTGCCTAGTCGAATTATGCAATCTGGCCCGGCACAGTTAAAACTACGAGGTCCACACCATTCCTTCCCTGTTTTACGCGGCCACAATTAGCTCCTTACTTTGTGGCTGTGTCACAGGAAGGCGCCAGTGCACACTGCTGACACACTGCGCTCTCCATTTATGTTGAAGTTGCGGGGAACTTTGTTGGCCCGTGTATTTGGCTCCATCAAACTCCGTACTCGACCTCTGAACCAAGTTCGACCACAATGTGTTGAAATAATTGCTTTGTAATTGCCTATTACCTGACGGCTTCTTCAGCAGGTATTAGCAATTGAGGCTAATTTCCCTTGCCCTTAATACCCAGTAAAGGTGCTCCCGACTGTTTTGGCGATTGAAGGTCAACAAACTGAGCGGTATGGTCGGTGAGAAAATTAGCACCAAAACCATCTACCCTAGCTACAAAGTCCACCAATGTTTTCATGAATCACAGCTGCTGTTGTTCGGTTTCATTTGCGCCAAGGCTAGCAGCAAATGCGAACTAGCTGACTACCTATCGTAAGTTCAAGATTTTTCAAATACGGTTATACTTCAGTATCAGAACTTACGCAGGTGTTCATTTGAACATGACCGTGGTTTCGGAATACTATAGTTGTCAAAGACAGCATCGTTTATGGATACAATTTTTCGCTGGACCGAACTCTAGGTGTTCTTTCTGTATCACTTCCCAAAACACCCTCCACTTTACTTCTGGCCAGTTATATAGTGTCATCTCTCATTTTCACATTGTTTAATCTTCTGAACCCTTCATGCACTGGGTTTGGCATAGCGTCTCCTTAGACTCCGATTAACTTCACCTGGTGGTCTGCATACTACCTGCTTAAATAAGGTTTTTATTTTACCCAGCTTTTCAGCTGTCTCATTTGTCCATCTATTCTTTGCAAAAAGATCTAGTTTAAACAACCGTCTGCCCCTAAAACAAAGACGCCAAGTACGTGCTTGCTTTAACCAAATGAATTCGACTTATTACGCCTTTCTCAATGTGTTTTGCTAAATCGGGTGTGCACTCCGCTACTTGTACCGACCGAGATCACACGGACAAGCGAGTGCCAAATGTGGTGCACCGTACAGCACTACCGTGTGGTTTCGTCGGATCCATTACGATTATATGACGAGCCACAGCAGAGAACGAAATCCCAGAGTCATGTTTTTACCTAGTTTATTCAAAATTGTGTTTCGTTTTCATCTCTGTAACATCATTAAATGGCAAAAGCCTTATGCGAACCATGAAAGGAATATTTTGGATAAATGCCGTTTTCAAAGTGTTGAGTTCAACTTTCCCGTAGCGTGATCGGTATTTGGCCTGACATTCACTTATTCCGACCAACTGTCACATGCAGGCTTAAACGGCTCTTCGTATCTCATCGTAACATATCTTGATCTTATCCCTCCCCAAGTGAGTATTCTGCTCAGTTGAGATGCGGCCTACTTGGACGCGGTACAGCAGGTGAGACTACTTTATATTCCTGAGCAAGAATGGAACGAAATGGTTTCTGGTTTCCAGCAGTCACAATCAATCTCAATCACATGGATGACACAAATGGCTATATTCAGTTATTATCGACCAGTAGGATGAGACTTGAAACAAAAGAGGAACGACCTCCTTGTCCGGTCTGCTGCAAATTCGCACTAAGTCGTACATTCAGAGAGACATCTTCTCTTAGGACTAGTTGAATTAATGTCTGTTGACTGAAATACTAGCTTGGTGCAAGTTCCATCGACGTAGTGGATCAGAAGGCCTAACTCAACTAACCCAAAAAGATATGTGGCTTCTGAAATCCATAGCCTCTTTAACGAATACAAAGAAGGTGTTCCATTGGAGCCCATACTATTCATTACCTGTCCGAAGTCGTTTGCCTAGGTGACTTGCGTGGGACACCTTTCCTTCTTCGGCTAATGAACCGGTACATCTGTTATTTCTTCGCAGAACTAGCAATCACCCACCAAGTGCCTTGCACTGTTGGAAACATACCGAAATATTCAATGAGTGTCAGCCCTGAAAGTAGCATTGTTTTCATATTATGATTATTCGAACTCTAGTGTAAGGCCTGGTCAAGTATGTAGAAAAACTGTTCCAACTCTAAGTTTTTGTAGCTTCAAGGTTTACAGGTTTACTTACTCCATCCAATTTGTCGGACAGCAAATCGTTAGTGGAATGAACCACCATCAATCTGTGCTTTGGGAATATCTGTACGTTCGCCAAACCTCTCACTTTGTCTCTGCAAATGTACTCTACCATCAAAAGTCCCTTGATGACATTGCAACTGGTTATCAATTTTTGCTGCTGGACCATAGGCATGCCAAGCTTGGTGCAAGTTTAGTGAATCGGGAGAAATGGTCATTGGCTGAAATGCGGTATTATTTATTGGTCACATAATCGGTCAAAACGGTTAACCAAGTATACTGTGCTAAGTACAGCGCCTTCCATTCGCTCTGAGTGAATGGTTAGCCGGCCAGTGCACGTTTGAAAATGTAGTCACTTGCATGCCCTTTCCACCTTGGTCCCCGACCAAATAACAGTCGTCCAAGTACGACCAGCATACTTGATAACATCATGCTAATCATTATCATCATTTTTTTAATCACCTGCGTGTGACTGCCCGTTTCAGCTAAACTCTGTTAGAATCTGCTGTGCTATTAAGAGATCCGAGTTACCAAAGTGTTCCTCGACATCTAGAAATTCTATCATCAACTGAATGGACTGTATGCATTTTGAGCTTACGTTCAAAAGATATTAGAGGGGAGGACTTATGAGGATGCGCTATTGTTGGTCCTATTCGAGTGGTTCCCAGCATCATCGTCGTCATTAATGTTGCTATCTGACCGGACTGTTTACCAAAAATTCGATCATTCGAATGAATGATCTGAACACTGAACACCCCCGTTTTTAAGCATTTTTTTTCTCACAACAGTTATTCGCAGCAGGTGGTGAACATCGTATAGCCGAACAAGAACCAGCGTATGTTTTGCCTAGCTTTGTTTCCATGTTCAAATTACATTCACGGTGATCCATTCTCCGTCTTTAGACATATCTCCTTAATGAGCTCGTCTGGCTCATATTCGCGCAAGTGCTATAAATAAATTAACCGAATGTCTGCTCCATAGATTCGGTCTGGTTACTCTTCTAATTCTGGTTCTACCAGGCCTGAGTAATTGTCTCAAATAAGACCATCACATTTGTGTAAGCACAGTTAGCCTTGACAGCTTGAGACTATCAATCGGCGGAAAAGATTGAGTTGGCTGTAGGTGTTCATCTGTGCGTGCCTGACTCACAAGTCGGACGTCCGAATTTTACCATGATATGATCTGCACACTGATTTCAATGCACTGGCGCTCTCACATCATCTTTCAGCTTACACAATTATCAATCCAGTTGCGGCGCATCAGTTTATGTGAAGTCAGCAGACAGCGAATGAAAATTCTCTAAAGAAAGCTCAACAATTACCTAGATATTGCTGTTTGTATTTAAGAACGGACTGGGTTGATATGTAAGGTAAACCGCTAAACGTTTTGAGAATCATGTTTCAATAAACATGAAACACTTCGTGTAACCTCCTAACGATAAGTTATACGGTATACCCGAAAGGTCTAATAAACAACAAGTGATTTTCATTTACCGTTACAGTTGAATGACCTCATCGTTCACAGTTTTCGTATCGGTGAAAAGGAAAACACATCCAAACACCTGGATGAAGTTTCGGTTGGACCACACGTTGAAATGTAATATAAATTGTAAACCGACTCAAGGCACAAAGGCACAATTATTATTTCGGTGTTGTTGCTTATCAGACTATTGGTTGTTCCCTAAAATTTGGTTTCCAAGTTAAGAAGGAGCTCACAAGCGAGGCGGGTGTTGGTGAGTGATGTCACAGACTAGCTTAAATGCGACAACATACCCTTGGATGTAAAAGCGTACAAAAATCAGTCAGCTTTTAGCCGGTCTTTTCGGCAAGCAGTCGGGCGGGAAGAGTTCTACGGCTCACTGACTTCGAAAAGTTACTTGACTGTAATTTCCCTTCTAACAGACACATCAGTGGTATACAGATGTCTAACTATGAGGACGTAAACTCCAGCTCACAATGTTGCATTTTTATCGTGCCGACATGATAAGCGGTTTACACGAGACGGACTGACTGCATTTCCCCCCATAGGTGGTCAAATAGCCTTCACATTGCCTGTGTACAACTACTACTGAGCACTAAGACGCTACACCTGATGTGAATTTGTTGGGGTAGCGGTTAAGTCAAGGTCACATCATATGATCGACTCCAACATTGTATTTCTAACTTGAAAAGTACACACTGCCGTATACGGACTCCCTAAAGAGTAGATTGGAACAAGCCAAAAATAAGAAAATCCAAAAGAGCGGTTCTCAACGTCAGGAAGACCGGGACCTGGAGAATGCGCGTATGCACCGTGAGGGACGTGTCAACAAAGAGACTGACGATTTGCTGCTAACCGATGTGGAGGTGCGTCAACCGGGATTACCTTTGCACTTGTGTAATGTTACATACAGTATGAATGGCTAAAAATAAACAACCTCCTTAAACAAGTCTTTTGATATCATAACGGTACTAAGTAGTTGCGCTAGCCAGACAGACCTTGAATTCAACAGATGACTTTCGACGTTGGTTAATTCAGACTTTCACGTGACGCACAAATCCTGCTATTCTGTTAGATTGATACTCACTGCTACCCAATTACTTTTGACAAGATTTTCGTCAGTTAACCCTATATCCTAAGTGTATCTGGCTCCGAAAAAAAACAGAGCAGAAGCGCCAATGAAACCGAAGACAATAAACTAGAGTGTATGCGACCATTCATGAGCGGATTGCTTTTCTTTCATACATTCTCCAGTATTTACCCGGTGTACTGGAATGGGACAGTAAAAAAATGATTCGCTTCCTGCATGGGTTATTTTCATGTGGGCGACTGCATGCCATGAAGTATCATTGTAGAAAATGCTTAATCACTTGTTTAATGACTTCTGGCGGACTCAGATCAGCGGTAGAGACGAGATATCCTTCCAATTTACATGTTGTACTGTCCGAGAGACCAAGACACATTAAGAACACAGAAGTAAAGTTACTGTCTTTTTATTGAAAGGCCCACACGCTAGCGGGTGATTGAGGGGTGCCTTAGGGATATCTTGAAAATACGTTTTTGTGGCAATACCGGCGGTAGTTTACCCCCATGCTCCAAGGTTTTGCGTGTAATTTCATTAAGACAGCATTTCTCGAGGCCCTATCATGCTAGCTCAACAGCAGTGGTGACGTCACCTGCCAGTTTAGAGGAAAGACAGCAAACTGTCAGCAGGACTGTGGCTTCTGCCTCACTAAACATGATGAGCAATATTCAGTGATCAGTAGGTTAATTTCAAGGGGAACCAAGTTCAAACTCCGCTGTTCCCCCAGAATGAAGTGCTAACGAGTTCTAATAAGAAGAATTACTGAAGTCTAGCGGGACAACGTTATAAATGCCTTCAGATGAATGGCAAACTGTTATAGTTTTCATTAACATTTTCAACACTGTGGATAAAGAATGCGTAAGTGTGCATTACTGCATAGGAAGAGACGTTTGGAAAATTAGTCGACTGTTTGAATGAAATAGATTGAAGAGTATTGCCATAAGACAAAATTATTTTGTGCCCACCTACAGTGACAATGAAAAAGTAACCAAACACCGATTGAAAATAACCAGTAACTAAGACTATTGGTACACAAACAATATGCCCATAATTCCACATAACGTACTTAGTTATTCGTGGGATGTTGTCTAACACTAAAATTCTATGCGTTAAACTTGTGTGACATTCTTTCAGCACGGTTGTTACGAAATCGTCGGTGTAGTCGAGCGGAGGGGTGTTTTCTGAACTGACGAGAATATACCGGGACTTTGTATTCGTGTCGTGGACCGATCAAGTTGCTAGTTGCTTTTACATTTCATATAAGTTCAGGGAGATATTTAGCCTGGTTGTGCATCTGATAAGGTTAACGTGTTAGTTAGCCGACGTGTGTGTGTGTGTGGCGAATACTTTGAATGTGTTGTTTTTGGTGTTATGTTTCCAATGACTGAAGACCGGTCGCTTGTCATGGAGCGACATCAGTGAGAACGTTACAGAACCAATTAAGCGAATTCATCAGGTCACAAACGACTTGACCCAAATTTTATATCTCCATTGTCCTGAAAAACTGTGCAAGTATTGAAATTACAAAAAATGAGTTTGAACTGTTCCGATAAATTCACTATCTATTGGAAGCTTGAGTAAAGCCCATGGTAATATTTGCCTTAAGGTTGTGTGGGCGGATAACTCCACAAAATTCCGACCAACACTGCTCCCTCCAGTGATCTTTAAAATACCGCAGAGCTTACCTCACCAAAATAATGGACCTCAACCATGATAGCACAGAACAACATGATTGTTATAAGGGAAAGTGGTGTGTCATGGATTTTCCATTTATTTGTGATTCTTAGAAAGCGATCGTCCACAGAGGATTATCCACTTTACCAAGGTTAAGAAATACATTGTGCAAAGTAAACTCCGTAAGTACGGCTTTGATTAGTGTACTCACGTGAATTAGAGATTTGATAGTGTAACTTAGATTGAACGCCAGGTTGAAGAGACATTTATCTAACTGTTCCCTGTCAACGGTAGCGCTCTGCAATTTTCCAGCACAATACCCCCAACTGTTTGTTTTCTTGTTGATATGATCTTAAAAATCGTCAAGTCTTCTATGTTACTTCGAGCGGATGCCACAAAAATGAGGCGAATTGTGTATCATTTGGAAGGGGACAATATTCCACGGACGGTTTAGAATTACATAAACCATAGGAAATTATCGGATCTTCATTGTTAACAAATTCGAGGTCATACAGCCGTATGAATAATGACACCCAAATACCGTCTAAAACTTATGCAATCATGACAATAGAAATGAAATAGGCCTAAATCTCAAGAAAAATTTGTGAAACTGTCCGTTCGGAGGACTTTCTGACCATACCCGCCTCCATAGCCTGCCCCTGTTCGGAAGTGAACATACAGGCCTGTCGTAAGATGTGTATGACACTTAGTGTAAGTTTACAGAGACCGACCACTAGAATAATTGTGATGTTCAGGATTATCATGCAGCCAGATTGACTAATAGGATTTAGTTAGCTTTGACCAAATTATAGTCATACTAAAGGTCTTAGTTCTCACCATGAAATATCTCACATCCCGGGATGTTTAATATCACATCTTGTTTCACTAATGAGCCCACTAGCTGAATCTGGGTCACAGAACTGACAGACTAACTACTGAGCAAAAACTTCATAAAATCTGTTCATACTGAAATGTAGTGCCCAAACCTGCGGCCATGTCTAATTTAGTTGAGATTAAATATTTTCTGGATGCGTAAATACATAAGACAACCTGCATTGCGAGCTTCCAGGCCACACACAAACACCCCATTCACATCCATAAGTCACTAAATAGGCACACCCGCCGAAACGTTGTTTCATTGTATTTCATAATTGTTATTTGTTAGTATGACTGCTATCCCGTTGTAGCCGTCAAGTTTCTTCTCAGTCATTTCCACCAAATTTTCTCCTGAAGCTACAGACCAAAGAGAATCCATTTTTGTCACAACAAAACTGAACGAAGAATGAACAAGCTGTACTAACCTATTCCACTGTGATCTTAAGTGTTTGTCGTTTTAGGAGCTATGCTAGTCATAACTGACTGTGGATGTTTGGCAGTTTAGTGTTCAGCAAACGTGTAAGGATAATGAGATAACTGTACTTCAGAACGGTTGTTAACTTATTTCTCTGCTTTCCATATGGTGTTTTTGTCCCAGGTCAAGTTATCGTTCACCCAGATGTTTACACATTGCTGTCCGTTGAACCGATGTGCAAACACATCTATCTTTACTGATACGACAGCTACAGAGTGAACACCGCTGTGTACTGACTTCGTACAACACATTTTATCGGGTGATCTTAACGATAAGTTTTAAAGAATTTTTACTGACATGCACCGACCAAGACTTACAATTAACCACACCATTCGCATACTCACGGACGTTTTAATCGGCATATTTTCAAAGAAAGTACTTGGTTATTGTTTCGCTCTTGTTAGAGCTTTCGGTTTTAAGTGACCGTTTCCCCGTAATTAATTAGGGCGATTTTGTGTGATAACCCGATGGCGCTCGTTAAGATTTCAACGGCACAGTAGTCAACGCTGTTGCCTCATAAAAGCACAGTCGATACTAGCTAGGGTGTACACTATCAACGAATTCTTGGAAGAAAGAGACTTGGTTCTATTGCTTATTTACGAAAGTTAATGGAAGTGAACGAGCTACGAATACTAGTTAGACATGTTTTATTTGTATCAGGTGGTCTCAGTGATTTACTCGAAGTGTTGTTCATGAATAGTTTTACATTTTCTCCAAGATTTTGTTGGTTTGTTTTGCCATCTAAAACAGTATATTCTCTTGTACACGTGTTCAAGGTTAACCATTCGTCAAGCGTTCTCATAGATATTGTTCACTCGTTTCTCGCTCCCGTTACTCCAGATGGTCTTCCACTCTTTAGTTCTAATTTGAAGTAGGCGAGGTGTGTAAAAGAATGAAAGTGCTTGACACAGGTTGATTTTTCTTAGCCCTGGAGTGGATAGGAAACATTGTGGGTGAGGTTGAGCGCAGGTGCTTGTGGCGAACTGAATGATTTATAATTCATAACTGGAAATGTTTTCCTCTCCAAGACACTTTGATATTAAGCCACAGTCAAATATTTACAGCTGGGCTAAAATGAATGCTGTTTCATCTATACCGGTTTGCTGTCTGTAGAAGCCATATACGGAAACCTGTGTTTATCACATAACCGCTCATTACCGAACTCGTCTTTGAACATTTGCACAACCAGGTGTGCGTGCTGTCAGCATGAAAATATGAATATATTGCCTAATTTAGTACTGAGCATGTGAGCGGATTAAAACGACAAGACGGTCAGCAAAAAATCTCTATCTACCGCGCTATACAGTATGCTATTAGATTCTGCAGGCCAAATGTTCACTGAGTAATTGGAAATGTTGTGTCCGTCAGGATGGTAGTGAAGATAGAATTTATATGGAGGTGACATTTCGAATGTTTGATTCGAATGCCTGATTCAGTCAGTAGAAGAAAGAATCTCATGTCTATCACAATGATAAAATGGTTATTTTGCTCAGTTTCTGGGTGCTGCCACCGCGCTTCTGTTTTACCTTGTTCACCTGATACAAAAGGACAACAGTTCTCATCGTTCTGCGTTTGCTGATACACCTGATAACCTGAGGGTGACCGTTAAGACTAAGCAAGTAAATATTTGGCTGTCGTTTGCATTTGTTAACTTAGTTGGACCATGGACTGGATTTAGGATACAGTCTACTGCTTGGTTTCTAATATGTTTAACAGCCTTGTGATGATGACGTCAAAGCTCAGTCGGTCTGCCAAAACTGCCAAACAATACGACTACCTTAGGCATGATTCTTGAAAAAGATATTCAGAGAGCTAGTTACAGATTCTTTTAAGTGCACTGCTTATTCATCTGCTAATTGGGTTGGGTCCTCTTGGCTTAATTGGTTTCTGGCCCGAAATACTGTGTGATGTGGCAGATAACTGGTCTCAGAGGGATGAAGGGAGTTGTTGGTTGGCTGAGTTCTCTGAGCTGAGGAAAATTATTACAATGAAACATACGCGTTCTCTGGTAAACTGTTGGGCACACTAATAAATTCACATTAGCTTACCAGCTGTGTGCCAGTTACAGGGTCCTTGTTGCGTACCGGTTTAATCCAGTTGTTAGAGTATTTCTATGTAAGACTCACTCTTAACTTTCCTTCCTGTATGACGGCCGAGAATAAATGTAAGAAACGTGTATGTTGCAGCCAAATGCAATGCGTACCGTGCCTTACAAAACCCTCACTGAGAAATTCATAGCGGGATTTCTTGTACGTACTTAGATGAGTGTAAATAATGCCTACAATCAATTCCACTGACTAAAAATGCACTGCTTGGTGACTAAAAAATCACAATTCCTGCTCACCGGAAATGCCATTATAAACAGTTATATAAGTCACTGTGATGGGAAAATCCCACGGTTCTATTAAGGAAAATGACGCCTGGCTTTCTATACTAACAGTAATTCCCTAATACACTTTATTAGTTGCATAACGTTCAATCATTTTTCACAGCTTTGCAGAGGCACCACATCAGCCAACATTGTGCCATACATAATCATTTGAAATTTAATGAAATTTATCCTCTTTCTCAGGAAACAGTTAGCCATAACATTCAAAACATCGCAAATGGCCTGCGCGGGTGTAGATTTCCAAAAACCATCATTATGCAGTGTTTTTCTGCGTGGCAGGCCCACTTGCATAATTCATCGTTCGTGGTACGCTAACTCATCCGTGACCTCGCGTTTATTGATGGGCTGTATGGGATTTTGGTTGACATTAACTTTATCTCATTCACAATTGATCGCAAGCGGTGCATTCCCGTGGACCGTTCAGATAACATTTTTCGAAAAGAAGCATTGCATTTCGATTTCGCTCTCGTTAGAGCCATCCAATAGTGTGCATCCTCGCCATGGCTAAGACTAGAACCACGGTCACGCTTCTGTAAGACGACTATATCGACCACTGCCCCACTGACTTCAAACTAAGTGCGACCGAATTATCATAAACGATTATGGCTGGATGTTTTCATCTGATAAAGTGTTTGCGCTATCATAGAGCCTGTGGGGCAACGTACAAAACAGTCGATCCATAAATGCGTGAACGGGGTTCAAACCCTTGTCAAGGCAAGGATGTGAGCAAACGATGAGCTCTACTAGAAGTGGAACCTGGATATCCAATTGTTTTTCAAAGGAGCCGACCGGAGGTTCTGCGGGAAGGCAGCAACTGTGATCAGTTATGAGTAACATTCCACTAATCCGAACTTCTCTAATTTTCACTAATTACTTGATTCTTCTTTGCATAGGTGGCAGTATTTCGCAACTTTCCGGGTTGTCAACCTACAGATTTCTTCAGACCATTTGCCCATCACTCTTACTCTGACTGTAAAAGAGACAGTAGGTTAAAACATTTAGACATTGAGCCCGCCACTCACTTACCTCCAGTAACCAAAACAAGGAGTGGGACAGTTGCATCTACGTCATTTTGCCTTACCAATACCACGTACGTCAGCGGATTTACGGCCTGTAAGTGAGTATGGGATATTTAAACGAACCAAAAACGCGAGGATCGACGGGACCCTGTTCGTCTGCGGTCGCCACGCATTTGATCGAGTCAAATCATCTGATCAATCAGACCGAATCGTTCAGGCCAATCTACCGAATATGTGGGATACAATCAAAACAGGTCAAAGGTCGTATACGTTCAATTGCAGAGGCCATCGCAATTCGCCTATACTCACCACCATTCTGCGCTCAAAAACGACTAATCAAAACGTTGAATCTTCCATGGCCGTGTACGCAAACCCAGGATAGAATGACTGCGTAGATGTGACGCATCGCTCGCAGACTTCGTACAACTCACGTGGCCAATGTTACGTAACTAAGTCTCATGACTCAAACCAGACAGAAAAAATAACTGTTGACTGACATCTTTCGCTCTAGTGATATGTTATCTACCACCCCCATCTACCCCATATAAATGTGTTGTATTTAGCCTGATGCTGAAACACCGAAAACGAGCTTGTTTGCTACGCATATCTTCTCATGACTGAACCAAAACAAGTGAACCGCTTCTACTCTCAGGCGAAGGAAGCACACTAGTAGAAGAGAATAAGTCACATGTCTTTCCACAATCCCGGTGAACACGAATTCGTGTTCCGGTGGTGATTGTGTTGATGACCATTATGTGATATCGTGAATCTTTGATGCGTATTAACGGGTTGGTGGCATGGTCTGATCACACCAAGAAACTTCCAGTAAACTAATCGGTACTTGGGTGATGGTCGGCAGCACCGACAATTTTCAACACTATAATTCAACCGTTTTGAATCCGTGGTTTATGCTAACCGACTTGCAGGTCAAACACAAGTGGCTGACTGAGTTAGGTCAACATGAAAAGAAATCGCGACACCTAAGGAATATGTCTAACTGTACTCTTTCATTAAGCCAAATGGGAACAAAGTTATTACGGAGCTGGATGAACCTGGAGTGCTTGCACTAAGTTAAGGATGTAAGTCTGAAAGTCACCTGCAGCAGTTTAAAGTTTGAAAACTAATCTTTGAGTCATGGATAAAATGAAGTGAAAAGAGATGAGTTCGGTAATGCATCATCAGGTCACCAATGCTACAGAGGCCACCAGATGTGCAATGAGAGAAGGCAGTAAAATAAACCAACAGACTGATTGGTCATAACTGCCGTGAAGAAAACTTATGAAAGTTTACAGCGTTTGGAAGTCGAAGTTTAAAATAACAGATCGCTGGGTTCACCGTCCAGTGAGTCTCGTTTTTCTTCATCAAGCGCATGATGCGATGTTGGCGTATACACAGATGAGCCCAGCTCGGTTAGAAAACAAAAATTTAGGACCTTACGTATACGACCAATGAGACTGTTTACCATAATAACCTTAGTATGGTAATCGCCTCTTTCTGTTGACATGGACGTAGTTGTCAGCTGCGAACGACAGCAGCCTCAAAAACGGAAACGGCCACCCGACGATGGTTATTTAAATGACTTTGAAAGGATAGGTTGTGAAAACCTTGTGTTAACAGGTCAACAGCGTGACGTGCGCTCGAAGATATTGGCTGCGCGTGTTCCATTAGGTTCAAAACAGGCTCCTTGGGCAGGTTTCATCATTTTTTACTCTAACTGACAACAGACTGATCTTTTCGACCGCACAAACACTGCCTCGTCTTGTGGAGGCGGGTAACCAAGCACACAAGTTGAAACTGGCGAGCAGAGAGAGGTTGAACCTGTGGAGCGATGAGAGATTGGTAGCCGGATAACTGAACATTACTTCAAGACTAGGGCTACGTAGAACGTTCGACCGATTGATGATCTAAGTCGCGGGCTGATTTATACTTCATATCGTTGCCTGGGTGTGAATAGATGTAAGGCAAAGCCCCGCCTAGATGCAGTCGTGTTTCCTGCAGCATCATCGCCGGGCTTGTAGTACTGCCTTATAACTGTAAAGAAACAGTCATTCCACTGCAGTACTGACTGAAAGTGGTGTATTCTGTTATGTAGGGTGTCTCTGATGCATATATCCCTGGCACAATAAAACAAAGTGCAGGCCAGAGAATGTTTCTGCTAACTTGGCCTAATATTGTTAAATTTCGGCTACTAGACAGCTCATATAGATCTTCTATGGATAGACCTTTTGATTAAAAATTCTAATCGTTGCATCGTAAGGATTTTCAGAAAGGCTGCGGATTAACCAGGCCACGTCGGGTTAAAAAGGGATCTCAGGAAGCATGTGACACGTCTCCGACCGTTTATGGTATGCTTTACAAGCAATAAGTAGGAATGTCATGTACGTATAGACGATACAATGTGAAGTTTCTGACAACAGTCTGTATTCTGTTCTCGATCTGGGCCACAGAAATGTTTGCGAGATAAAACCGGGTGACTCCCAGCGCTATGCTGTCGACATTCTCCTCTTATAACTAGAAATGTGATGTTCAAATCACCTGTGTGAAGCAATCTTTCTAGTTCCGAGGAAAATAAACCATTTCGTAACTGTTTTTGGCTATAAGTCTGACGACTGTTTCCACTGTTCCACTCTATAGAACGTTTGTTGAAAGAAGTATTGTTTATAATCGCGTTGTGAGGTTGACCGACGTTCTTTTCTCTTAACAGTTATAACTCATTAAGTGGCGATCTACCGTAGAGGTTTCAACGATTCTGCAGGTCATCTTCCTAATCAGGGATCAATCACCTTAGCCAGAGAAACTGTCAGTTTTATCAGCATTTCACAATCATGGAATTTCATTTGATCACACGTTTACTGTGTCTCAGAACCGCACGGCCCTAGTAAATACGCAGGTATCTCTTCAGTAACATGTTTTTCCGTAAGCCTCTGGAGTTCTGTTGAAATTTTATCCTCAAATATACCCGATTCATCTATCTTTTTTCAGCTGAAGTTTGCTGCCGTTCTGAAGAATATTCGGCGTATTTTATTCAATAAGTGTGTCTCACTTTATAAAGCTTTCCCGGCTGCCATGTCGTCAACTATTCATTCGACTGTAGTGTAGCAACCCGATCACCAATAGGGAAGGGTTTATATTGTGTATAACAGATGCGGTATTCGTGATTCACATCTACCAGTTTTGCTTCGAATCACGGCTTGTCATCTACCGAAGTTGGCGTCAAACTGGATAACTAACTGTAAAACATTTCAGGCTGGACAAGTTATTCAGTGCTGCTGACCACAAGTAACAACGCCAAACCTCAGATTAGTTACTTACTGCTTAGGCTGTGGATGGGGTCGGTTTGCTTCTGCCGTGAGAATTCTGGAGAAGGTTGCTTTTGTCTTCTGAACTGTATCCATGCACTGAACTTTAAATAAAATACGACACTTGGTTTATTAACGTTATCTCAGCTTTTTCCTGACCAAATAAATTTCACCGGATCGCAACTGTTTCAAGCAATTGATATGATAAAAGCCACCATTCTGGCATCGTTCAGGGACTCTATTGAATGCTTTGTACAAAGATTTTGCACTTCGAATTCAATATCCTGTTCAACTGTTTCATCTGTTTGATCGTGCCGTGAACGTTGGGGAATGGGAAGCAGTTTCTTCCCTGAAAGAATGTGAAAAGGGGATGGTCTGGGTTTCCCCACACTTAGTTTGATTGAGTACGGTGATATCATATAAGATAAACCTGACCCTATCAAGACCAGGCTGTGTACGAATTTCTTTTGGTAAGTGTTAACCGGATTATCTAACCGAATAGCAATTAATTCACCTGTGGCGGTTTGGCGTCTTTCGGCCATTTGTGCCTGATACGATGAAACCTTGTGATCGGAATGCATTCACAGCGTCAACCGAGCGGTAAGATAACTATGCAAGTAGTTAATT
The DNA here is from genome assembly GCA_008508345.1 of Paragonimus westermani. NCBI lineage: Eukaryota > Metazoa > Platyhelminthes > Trematoda > Plagiorchiida > Troglotrematidae > Paragonimus > Paragonimus westermani. The sequence continues at coordinate 66,681 of QNGE01004148.1, forward strand.
GTTAACATCATCACCAAACCAAGCTAGATAATGTTTTTTGTTCCGTCTAAATATACACCTAGTCACATCACAGACGCATTCCTCCATGCAGCAACAAAAGAATGAGTACACGAGCATCGGCTTGTCGTGGGCTGTTCGCTTTTTATTGCGGCATCGGCCTAATAGTGGACTGGCTTTGTAACGTGATCGACTGAAACGTTCGTCCGAATACTTGGCAGTGGTGGTAGTTGATTGATTTGCTTACCAATAACCTCAAAATGGAATCTACATAAAAATTTCGTATTCTTGGTGTTGCGAGTATGCTGATGGCTGGCGAAGTTAACCTTAGTATGGTTCGTTATAAAATGGCCCGGAAATCCGTTTTTTCAAGACATACAAACAAATGTTAGTCACAGCCAAACGGTTAATTTATGCAGTTAGTTCCTGCCAAAAGGAATTTGCGCACATTGTGCAACTGTCACGGCCATGGTCGGAGAAAGCACGGCATCACGACGTTCATTCATGTTCATTTATATGATACATGTGTGGCACTCCGATAGCCCTGGAACGACCGCCTTAACTAGTAGAAATTTTTGTGTTTGACACCGGTGGCCATACCGTCCATAACCATACTGACAGTGATAGTTGTGTCAAAA
>QNGE01004149.1:0-22626 GCA_008508345.1 Paragonimus westermani
TTGGTGATGAAACGTTTGCAACCTAAATGCCAAGCTCGGCGTGCCTTAATTGTTTTAGATGGAAAAAAGATCTAACGCTGATGTGTAAGAACGTTACGAGAAAACAACACGGAAAATATGGTTTACTCATTTTGATGGGTGCAAGTATATGCGTTTTACCGGCTCCTGATTCCCCAAATGCGAGCTAACTAGGCCTGATAACTCCGTAAGCTAAGTTGGTTCGATGGTTTTGAATCTACTGCTGAATTGTAATCAGGGCCGGTTTAATAAAAGGATGAGAAACATAAAATAGGTTGTTTTGTTCAAACTCGAGTTTGATCTCACTTCGCGACCTAAGATACTCTGAATTATGTGATAACATTGTTGATTGTGGTAGTTTTTTCAAAAGCGGTGTAATCGTACGAAACTCGACCCAAAGGATAGTAACACGTCGGATTCTGAGTGCTTAAGGCGAGCAAACCTCTGCCATTCTTTTACTCATCATAGAATTTTTCTCGTATCGGAAAGGTTTTCCAGACCTATTCTACTGGGTACAGAGAGATGTGCGCGGACGGATGGATTTTGGTTCAGCGAAACTGTGATTTTCCTTTGGTTGCCGTGTGTACAAAAATGACGAAACTCTTAACTGTATCCTCTATTTGTTTTCAGTTTGCAGGATTTCTGGCGGGGTTAGTTCCTCATTAAAGGATGTTTTGTCGGACGACAGTAACTGGCCTCTGGAAAGGAGATGCTCATAGGTATGATTTTTACAATTGAGGCTTAGTGGAGTAAATAGTACCAGCAAACTAGCGACATACAGCCTTGTACTTTAATTGTTCAAACATCTGTAATTGGGTGTACTCCATGATCGTCAACAGTCACCAGCACTTTCTTTTCAATAATGTCCCTGTTGTGCAGACTTTATAATCGACATTTTCTAGTCGATTTCTACTCTGTATCTTTGTCTTCTAGTACAAATGAATCTGCTTTTATATTGTAAACCCAGGAGTGTTCAGTTGGAGACACCAATTTAGATCAAGATTACAAACCGTCGAAGATCTAGGCAACGCCCTTTAGACACAACCATGAACAGTAAAAACTATTTCTCTTCAGGGGGACAAGCAGGTTGTACATACTGTTGCTCAGTTCTAATGTACAAAAGCTAATTTGGCCTGTAGTTACACAAACTAGAGATTACAGTAATACGGTGAAACCACGAGTAGTGTACGTGAGTATGAGCTAATAACTGGAACCTTGCCCGATTTTCCATTTGTGTACCGCAACAGCACTAGGACGGATATATCTACTTCACCTCACCTGTCTGAAAAATGCGATTTTAAACGACCTTCAGGGTACAGCAGAAGTTTCCTCTCTAGTTGCTACTACTCGTTCCAAATGCATCCGAATGAAAAGTACTAGTTATTGCTTAGGGCTTGAGACATTACTTACACACACACACACACACACACACATAGGCTCGAAGGCAACCGCTCGTCTCTAAAGTAACTTCGAACGAAAGTAGCGCAGTTAAGTCGACAGCAACGTCTATCGACACTTTTGGGTAAAACTACAACAGTCACAAGAATAGAATGTTTATTCAAACATAAACGGTAAACAATGCAAAGAAATCGTCTTAATAGTAACGTTCGTGCAAAATTTTAAAGCTGAGTTTTCACTAGTACTTTACGACAGAAATTCACATATGCGTAATTTCGATGCAATAACATTTCTCCCAAAACATGTGGCTTCGAGTAGGCGTGTTTGACTATTTGCCTGAAAATTTCTAGCCTGAGGCACAAAATTCGTGCACGCAGAGTTTTTGTGTATTCGAGAACCGAAATAGTTGATTCAAATGGATAATTCACCTTAAAAACGCAATGTTCTTTTTGTGAAAATGTTTCCAATTCAGTACATGTAGCCCACTTATTTGTAGCTTTTCTCAACCATACTGCCCCGAGTCATTAACTGTACTTGGCAAAGTACACACTTGATATTACATGCTTGTATTTATGCAACGTCCTTTAGTGACTTTCCATTAGCGTCAAATGTTCTGTAGCTGCTTATTATTTAAGACTGTTTGAAGTGGAACTTGAAAAACTTACTTACCTTCTAAGTATGGTGTGCAAACTGTTCAAGTCCTACTTTATTTTTTCTCTGTACTGAAGAGCGTTACTCACTTGCCACTCAGAATACAATGCTAGTTAAATTTTGTGAAGTTACCGCTTAGCCTAAATGTTACAAAAACCAGGATACTAGACTAACAACTGTAATCTCGCCGTGGTTGCAGCATCTTCGTTGATGGTGTAAATAACAATACGCCAACGTTATATAATTTTCATTTTGGTCTTTTAATGCTTAATTTGTAACCTAGCTTATTAGTCCGCTATGGATGTTCAGCAATCCAACAAATACTCATCAAATGACTGAGGTGCGATAACCCTGTAAGTAGGTATTCACACACTCTAGTATATCATTGTCTAGCACTTGTAATGTTCATCAGTCTGCATCGACAGTTTTTTCTCCAACAAAATTTAACCTAATGAAAGTCATTGAGCTTTACCTCAGATTATTCAGTTGAACCGAGATATAACAACTCAATGTAGCAACAGTGTCGACAAGCTGAAGTGTGGATTTACGAAAAGGCATCAAGGAAACGGTTGAATGATGTGATTTTACCAAATGAAGTTAACAGTGTCGCTTAGTTTGCCTCTGAAACGAAAGAGATTAGAGTCCATAACTTGTCTGTTTCCTGTCATGAACCGAAATAAACTGTACTGCGCTTGCGCAAATTTCGTTCGGTGTAACCTACAGAACGAGACAACAGTTGCTAGGTAACTCGGTAAAAAGCCATGTTTACCTCAAAGTTAACACAGTGATTTAGCAACTGAATAGTTTTTCGGTGTCTAAAGACGACATTTACATCAGAAAGCAAAAAAATGAGGCATTTGAGTTATAAACGTTTGCAACTTACTTGTCACTTACTGATGACTTTATTTTCTCAAAAAGGTGCTAAGTTTTTTTCATCAAAATACCCAGATCCAAATGGGTATAACATCCATACGCAAAAAAGTATTTTTGATGGTGGTTTTCATGTGACTTACACAGCAATTCCAGTGGACAACTAGACAGTTGCTTTACAGTACATATAAATATGACAAAAGTAAGCACTGATACGAACAAGTGTTTAATAACGATTTAATCATGATGGATGACTAACGGTCTTTGCGATTTCTTGCAATTACTAGCAGGTGACACCAACGTCCTCACAGTGGACATACTGTTGGTTGTTCAACCCCAGTCGACAAACTAGTTTTTAGGGCTTTTCGATCAGATCGAGGTCTCTGATTTTATTACGGCTACTGAACGGTGGTTAAGAACAATGACGAGCAGCCAAGTGAAAGTGGTTTGGCGTTCAAATATGAAAATTTAGTCGTGTTTAATATGTGAAGAATGACACAATGACCAACAGATTTGACTTAGGAAGGTGAAGCAGAAGTTCGAATTCTGGCTGTGACAATGATATGCGCTGATAGTGGACATAAACAAGAACAAAAAGCGAACTTGTTTTTGCAATTTGAAAGTGAACATCCGACAAATTTGTCTGATTTGAAGTGCTGATGGCAAAGATGTATAGGGTTCAATTCAAAATTATTCAGCTCAGTGATCACTCGTTGGAAATCGAATGCTTATGAGTTGAGAATTGCTAGGTATGACAATGTGGTTGATAATAAGGAAAAGGAAACTTTTTCCTTAGCCAACGAAAACAAATTTTATTCTAAAGCGCAAGTGGACTTATCAGCAACGTTGTTTAGTACTTTTAGAGATGCCACCAAAGTGTACAATATACTTGTTTTTGTATTCGGACTCAATAAAGAGAATCCGGTTATATGTTAACTGAAGGTGTATTTTGTTGTAAACCGACGTGCATACAATCATGCAGAAACTTCGTATTTTGAGAAGAGCAGAGTCAAGAAACCCACTGTTGCAAATGGCTAGTTCATCTTGTTGAATTCAAATTTAAATTCGTAAGCTGGATGCACCGTCTAACAGCTGGAATACTGGTTGAAGTTTGCCATCTTCATGTTGGCCAAACGTTTAGATGTCTGGCTTAAAAATAAGAGGCGGGAAAACTTTTGTTGTTTTTTCGAAACGTTTATAATTTAAAATTGGAGGGTTAGCTTACAGTAACCTTAAGTATATCACAAAAATTCGTGTTCCAGCTTTTCCCGTTTGGCCTGTTAGGCTAAGAAATTTTGACCCCAGAGCCTCTAAGGACTTTGCTTCACACTATCTGCTTATTGCTACGTTTTTGAGATAACGACTTTTGTGTAAATAAAGTGTGATGTACAACATATCTCTAATATCTTATGGGAATACAAACAGAATGAACACACACGGAGCCATGAGTTCTTCAGTATATTCTTAGTTTGCTAATATGCTTTCAGTGTCCAGCACAATACGTTTATAAAATGGTAATCCCTCTATGCACAGTAAAGGACTTTCGTCTTGGGCACATAGATTTTTATGAGTTCGATAGATATAACAATCATGCAAATAAAGGGCAGGCTACCGGGAACGAAACCTGTGATAGTGTAAGAATTTGGTTTTTAATCGGCTGCTACTTCAAAGATCAAGACCATGTCACATATTTGCAGTTGCTTAAACTGCTTATGATCCAGACTGTCCATGATTTGATGCGTATGAATTGCCTGCATTCGAACAGTTTACAATAGATTGTGAACAGTGGCATGCAGCGTAGCTTGATACGACTAAACACGATAAATCACACCGCCAAGCCATTTTCCTGTTTAAGTCAGCACTTATGTTTTGCGCGATCAAAATGTTTTCAGTTGATGATGGGGCAGTTTGATGAGTTTCATTTCAGTGAGATTGGTTTTAACGACAGAAAGACGTGCAGTATTTGTAAAATACTTAGAAATAAAAGTGTGTATGATAAACTGGAGACCCGGAGAAAGAAACTGCAGTAAAACTACCGTAAGCATGGCTTATTTTATTCGCAGAAAATTACGACAACGAATATTGTGTCAATTCTATTCTCTGATCAACCAATAGAATAAGACAAAGAACTGGTTTCCTGCAAGAAGTTCAAATGCTCTTCTGATGGACTCAAAACAAGTAATATAACTGTTACCATAGGACTGAGCACCTTTGTAAGCTTCGATTGGCGGAAGGTTAACTGTCCTGTTAAATTCAATCGACAAACTGGCAATAAGTACTTTCGAGACAGGTCTAGATCACTGATGTCATTAAACCTGCAATGCGATATTTTAGATTACTGATGAGTAATCGGGGATTTGGCTTATTTTCAAGTTGGCCATCACTCACATTTGATCGACTGAAGTTAACAGGACAGTTACTCTGTCTCCTACCGAGACAATCGGGCAATTTGCTCATTGCTCACAAACAATAGTAGTTGAGCGTTCAGATTTGATAATTCGGTCGTGCCTATTGTGAAGTCATGGCACAGTGGTCAACACGGTTGCCTCATGATTGAAATGACCGGAGTTTAAATCCCGGTCGTGGCAAGGATACGCACTACTGATGAGCTCTAATGAGAGCGAAACTCGAGTCTAGTGCTTCTTTTCGAAAGAGGCTGGTTGCAAAGTCTAGTTGAATGCGAAGGCTGCGATTAAAATTTGAGTGATGTTCAATTTGAAAATGAGTCAAATTCCCGACTACTCATCAGAAATATTAACTCTTGATTTTTCATGATAAGTGAAACTTAAGCTATATTTCCTTAAGTAATCCACAGATTTGGAAATTACCCGGCCAAAATAATTAGCAGATAACTGAAGTCAGTATGTCATGTGATGCCAACGAAACGTGTAATCAATAGTACTGCGTGAACATGTTTAAAGGGAAAATTTTCAAAAAACCTTGGTCTACGATCAAATACTCGACCTGAAATTGTAGGGCAGCCTATCTTCATTGAAGTTTCTGTAGGGCACAGTAAATCGAGTGCATGAGGACAGCATGTTGCAAACAGGTTTAAAATGACCAAACTTGGTTAAGTGATAATGAGATCTTTGGCTTGCTCTATTAGTCCTTATAGAAAACATTCACTGCAGCTTGATTTCTTGCTGTCTTCCTGGGGTTAGTGGTTAAATATTCATCGCAAATACATCAAGAAATTTGTGGGAGCAGTCGCCTTTATTGTTTCCACATAACGGGATCAATATGTTCAAATTACTGGTGAGTTTCAAGAGAATGGTTACGTACTGATTGAAAATCACTGGTATTTGATCGCAGTTTTGATATTTGGAGTACCTTTCCCGACCGAATTTAAAAAAGCGGCTGCCGTGTTATCCGCTAACGATCTAGTAACCTGACAACTGCTCAGAAGTGATCATGGTTTAGCAACTGTATAAGCTAGTTAGGTTAAGCTTAGTGTGGAATGAATGAGAGTGAAAAACACGTCCGACTTTTTAAAAGTGGTCTTCTTTGCTGTAACGAGCACTGTAACAAACTATGAAATGAGCGGAATTTCAAATACAGCTGTCTGAAAGATAACTTCAATAGGGAAGATTTAATAAAGTGAATGATTTTATGTATATGCATAATAACTAGAAAGTATTTTAACTCATCTTCTTACAAAATTTCAGTTATCAGCAGTTTAACTAACATTTTTTTACTTCAGCCGAATGAACTCTAAGTTGAAGCACCAGCACATTTTTCCGGAGCGTAGTGTTTCGAAAAATTCACATATTCTTATTAGATATTCCACATTATCGAATAAGAAGGCTTGCACTTATAACGCGGAACAACCGAGCAAGCATAATTGAGCTGGAACGATTCCTAGGACGCAGTGATACTGTACGCGCTGTTTTACCCCGGAGAGCCGATCCCCAAGCAGACTACGAGGGAAAAAACAGAAAGGGAGTTTTTACTGTCTCAATCCGAAGACAAATTACAAGCGCAACCTCTTGCCTATCGATAGCTCGTCAAGCGACCAGGTGAATAATGTTCACTATTCAGTGATCAATATTCAATGTTCAATAGTCAATGTTCAGTGATCAATGTTCAGTTAAAAGCGTCCTGGGTCGATAAAAGTCGAATTAGCGTCCAGTATGTAAATCGGCGCAAGAAATAAAAATAATAGTGCAATAGAGGAATTCGAATTTATAAGTAATAAATTTTGATTGCCGGTTAGGTGGACAGTTTCTGGGGTACTTACCATCCGTAGCACTTGCTAGCCAGCATTTTTTTTGGTTAATTTCTCGATTAGCATTCAAAGGAATGAGCACAACTCGCGAGCTCAATCAAAAACATGTCAAAGAGCACTTACTAGCAGTCGCGGAAGCCATAGCCATCCGTTTACTCTCCCCCACTATGTATTCAAAAACGTTTCGTAAAAACACTGAATCTTCCATGGCCTGGTGTTCACGTCCGGACCGAACAGATTACGTAATCATGACCACTATCTTAACAGTCATCAATCATTTGTACACTTGACCTGATCCTTCTGAAACTGATAATGAACCGTTCGATCCCTCACTGTACCTTTTCTCACACATGATTAATTTATATAAATGTGTTGTAATTAGCCTGATGATGAATCACCGAAAACAAGCTTGTTCGCTACACGTTTCTCTCAATCATCAAGAGTTGATAACACTCTTCTTTTTCAGGTTATATTGGTGTTATTGTCTGTTGCAATATTCCTGAAGACCTCTGTAAATTTTGGTGAGTGCATTTGTCGACCACTTTTGGTTCTCCAAATGACAACGCTTCGTTCCATCTCCTAGATTACGTAGTTTGCTGGTTTTCGAACTGATACCCAGCATCTTTCTAGTCCCAGATTTAAATTGTTGAAAATTGTCTTATCGTGTTTTATGGAGTCTTTCACATATATAATATGGGCTCCAGTGAACGAGGTAACCAACTTGCCATTTTTTGTGTGATTCTTGACGGATGTTTCAGTAGGAGAAGGAAACTAGATGAAAATGGATGCATTAAAACTAATGGTTCGGTCAAGCTGCGACTTACTTGAACCACTGCCTTTTAACTTCAATAAGTGACTAAGTCACTTGGTTTAATCTCAACAATCTTTACCGTAAACAATTGACCCGCACCTTTTAAATTATATGTGGTTTTATCACACACTATCTTCGATCGCACAACCACTTCCAGATCCTTTGTATAGCAGAAACGGAAAAGCAGTAGTCCGGCATTTTGCAGATAAATTTTTGTCAGTGGCGTGTGACTTACCGCATTCGGGGAGAACTTTAGCCTATTAACAACCCACACATCTTGTCGTTGACGGCTTTGGTGCTCTTTGTGATCTAAACAGTTCACAAAGGACAATAAGAAAACACAACAGCGGTAAGTAAAATTAAATAGCAACCAGATGTACGCAACTTTAACCTAGTTCTAAAGTGATGGTGGACGAGCAAGCGTAAATGTGCCACTTCAAAGGAAAAACTGAAAAGTCCACCTTCAACATTAAAAATGCTCAAGTTTTCAAATCGATGGTTAGTCAATTTTTAATAACTAAACCATAAAAGTTAAGAAACACGTAGATACACCGTGTTCTATCCAAAACGTTCGATTAAACTGCATATATATCATTTAAGAATCATAGCAAAAGGTTTATGTCTGCTTTCGGCTTATTTTTAAAATGATGGGAAAGGAGTTATCAAAAACAGCCGAAGTGTCTGGACAAACGCATTTGGTTAAAACGATTAGTAATTATTTTTGCTCATGCTGAACTGTGTTAAAGTTTGTGGAAGTGACAAGTGATGAGCTACAGAAGAGGGAGGTTGATGAAGATGACGCAGGCAACAAGAAGGTATAACATCAGACCGGTTCAAAATTGGTCAACCTACCACATATATTAATTTATTAGCCAGGTAGCAAAGGAACGGTAAAATACGGTGACGCCAAAAGGACTGTCTTATACACCAAAAAAATGTGTAGCGAAAAATTATTCCAAATCTTGGTATCAGTCGCCAGCCATTTGACTCCCATGACTTGTATGATACAATCTCCATTTTGAATTTCACGCGGAATCTATGTGGTAGCAACAGCAAACGACAATTACCATCCTCTTTATTTCGACCAAAAAGCATGTAAACGTATGGAAAATTAAAAATCGGGCCTTACGTCCAATAAGAAAATTTAACGGAAGGGTTTGCAAACCTAACGATGAACAATGATAGGATCGTTCCATGCCTACCTCCACCTGACAAAAGACATTTGTGTCACATTTCCCTGTTTCCATTAGCTGGTTTATCATTGCATATCTTTGGAATACTCCAATGATTCAATATTTAATGAATGTATCCTGCCAGAATTTTAAACGAAGTGATATCACAGAGTGACATATATCCCTTAACTTTTGTGTAAAAACTGCTACATATTCTGTGGGTAAAACCAGAATATTATTTTCTATTGTGCACTGGAAACATGATAAATCCCAGTCCGTACAGCCAGAGAGAATAAAATGCATACCGTAAACATTGTTTCAAATATAACTTGTTAGAGCAAAGCTTCACGTGGGTAAAACAATTTTTTGAAATTATGTTGACATCTTTGCAGTTGAGGGACGGTTATATTCCCCTAGTGATGATACTGGTATTCTGGGCTCATTACTTAAAACAAACCACTGAAAAATCTCTCGGTTGCCAAACGAGAGAAAAAGTCACTCGAAATGGGATTAACAACTCAAAGAGACACAACACTTCTGGCCCATATTTTATGTACTATTTTCTAACTTTACACAACGAAATGTTAATGTGATCACTTTTGTGGACCTTTTACCGTGCAATATAGAATCTAACGACTTTTGCTTGGTTTAACTTTGTGCTGTCCCTTCAACCATAAAAATGCCAATTTTTAACGAGTAGAAAAGTTGAAGAATTTTTTACAAAACGGCAAAAACAAACAAACATTGTACAAGATTCGCTTAAAATTTGTCAAAGTGGAAGCAACTATAGCATCATGGTTTAGACGCGTCTAGAGTTAGTTATCTGTTAGTGAAGGTTCAATCAGATCTAATAAGCATTGTACTTAACTGCGTAACAAAACCGTGTGGACTCGGGAGTCTGCAAGTTTGTGCCTACCTTTGGATGAATGATAAACGATGGCCGAATCAGACGAAAAGTTGAAAATTAGGGTTTCCTTCAAACTTATTCAAATTTTTTCAGGTAAGTATTGTGTTATGCTAAGGCTGCAATCAGGTGTGAGTGATGATTTGTCTGAAACTTGGTATACGTTTCCCTGTTCAAGAGGACAGGCTCCTTTCTGTCATTCTCGGGTGGCTAGCATCGCAGGTACAAGTATAATAGCCATGACCGTGAACAGCGAAAATTTCAATCTCGTGATAGCTGACAAGGAGAGTGGTGCAGTACGTAGCATGTGTTCAAGGATCAGGTTTATTTGCTGTAGAGTCCATCTGAGGGATAGGATGATAAGCAAATGCCTTTATATACTGCCATAACGTGTGACTGAGTGAGTATGGTATCTGCTGGTAACAGTATGTTCATATTCTACATTTTGAAGGTTTTTCTCCTAAAAGAAGACTTCTGTGAACAATTGTGCGTGTTGCATTGAAGAGCCGTCTGGAAAACATATTGGCCTATCGATATTTCAAATACGAGAGGTTTCACCGGGATCCAGACTGTTCACCATTGATGATTTCTACCACCAGCTCGTCAAATATATTCAGTTGAATGTTTGAGACCTATCCAACTTCATTCAACAGGAACATTTGCTTCAAGACAACTTGCATTTTGCCCAGCTGACTAAAGACTAATCGTGCCGCGCGATGTAACAAGACGTTTTACTAAGGTCTTCCTATAAAATCTACAGTCGACCTAACTTGTTCACATGTGTTCGTTATCGATGTGAATCTAACCAAGGAAATCTACCCCCGATTTGTAAAGAACATGAAGATTTTCCTTCTTACTGGACAAGGTAATTAGCATTTTAAAGGAATAGCAATGAACATTCCTGCGAATCCCATGCCCGCAAACATTCCCACTTCAATCACTGAACGTTGATTCCCAGATATGGAATAGGTGACAATGTTTTGCAAACGTTACCCGGACTACTATATCTGTGTTTGTGAAACCGAGAACCATGCTAAACGGCTCCTAACAGTTTCGACACCTGTCCTAAAGCGTCGTTCATAGAACAGGTGTAGATAAGTAAAACCAACAAAAATTTCGCCAAATAACGTGATCGTCCGGATAATAGCTGCACGATAAATTAACAGATTTATCACTAAGCTGAACTGCTAGTAAGATGTCCGTATCTCAACAAGTTTTATTTCATTTTTCATAAAATGTGTAGTGTCAGAAAACCGTTTGGTCCCGTAAACTATTTTTGTACCTAAGGAGGGTAAGGACAGGTCAAATGCATTGTACAAGCTACTGCAGACAGCAACCGCCACTCATCAAAGTTTGGCCCTGCAGAACTAACCACAAACACTTACTTGCAACAAAATCAACTTTCTTCTATCCTACAAAGTGTAGAGTGCTGAAATTTTCATGATGACGAACCATCGTTTGGACGCTGCTGATACAGCAAACAAACTCGCCACAATATCGAACATTTTCTAACCAACTAGATGGACGCCAGTCCCAATTACAAGAACCAATTGTTTTAATTCACCAAACAGACTAATATTCCACACTGATTACGCATCGGGCACAGCATAAACTTGTTCCAGCAGCTCCGATGAACAAAAATCTGTTTAAATTATCACTGACCATCCATGATCGTAGCCGTTAATGGTGAGGTCCTTCAGAAATGTTGTTCCTGAAGGTGATAGTCAAACAGATATTGCAAACTTAAAGTGCATGGTTTCTTCAGTTATCTGAAGAAGAAATCAACCATAAGANAGTATTACAACTTGCTCGAAACGTTGTGTTATTCCCAATCTGTATATCAAGAAATCAACTATTTCACGGATGTTTCTTCAAACATAATTGCAGAATTCACTATTGTTTGAGCAATTTAATCGACTGAAATTGTTATGGGAATGGAGCAGTTTGTTTTTATAACACGATATGTGAGCAAATTAACCCAAAATTTCATTGTTCACATTACTCTCCATAAACTTCTGTATAACCGTAGCAAAATGAAAATTCTGATGTTTATATTCGTCAGATGTCCAGTTAATTCAGATCGACCTAACCTATTTGAGATAGTCAATCTACTTTGATCAAAACCAGTATAATCATCAGGGACTCACTGTTCGTTTTATTGTTCATAATCCCAGGCACGACACCAAAATCACTTTCGCAAGTGGCTTATTTGATCTAGTGGATCTGATACTCAACAAACTCGGTATAACACAAGCTGGTGAAAATAGCGGTCGAGAAATTAAAAATACGATTCAGTAAAAAAACGTTTAGATGACACTCAGTTGGGAAAAATCTGGCTTTCAGATGGAATCAGCCACAAGAACAGAATTTCTAACCTAGGCAGGTCCTGTGTCTGCTGAGCTACGAAGCCGATCAGGGAGCTTGGAATTTTCACACCTTTATTCGGTTACCCACCCTTTCCGCTGCCTCAAATGGAATCCACGAAGCGATTCAACGGATTGATTGCCCAAGCAAGAACTATCAGACAGCTCGCGTTGGAATCCACCATCACCACTGATGAGTGATGGGACGGTGTTACTCATAATTCTTGTAGCATATTTCACAATTTAAACCAGATCCAATCGCAAAAGGTCGAGCAATTGCGTCTCAACTAAATTATGAAATCTACCACGCCACTTATAAGCGGAACAAAAATGGTCAATTACTGCCTACTGCCGGTTTGTGTTAGCCGCCTTGCTAGCAGGGATGGAAATGATCATAGATGGTTACATTGGACAAGCATGGGCTAAAGCAACTTTTAGTCGATTTTCGCTATGCCTTGTCTGATTGTAGATATCGATTCAGCTTTCTGATGCGAAACTTCGAGTTCGGAGGATTGCACAGCCAGAGGAAGATGTACACAACTAACCCCGTTGAAGTGCTTCGTGAAAACGAATGTTTGGACGCATGTCTAAGCCGTTATACACAATGAAACTGATTAAGACCAGAAGTGCAGTACTACCTTGGAAAGCCCTTTTGTAACATGAAATGATAACGAAAATTTGTAACTGATTTTTCAAAACTCTGTGGATTCCTTTATCGTTTGACCAACTTATTTTATGTCCAATTGCGAGATTTGTATCCAAAACCTTGTGTACGGCCATGTGAATATTACTAAGTTCTGCTTATTTGATCGTATAATACGAAAATCGCAACACAGGTCGATAAGTCAAAGACCATCTTTGCACGGAGGCTCACGGAGATTGTATCGTTCACCCACCCTCGAATATTCGATCAAAAAAGAGCAAGTAAAGCCATCGGTGAGTAGTTTGAAGGACGCCTCCGAGAAATGACTATTAACAGAATATCAGATCTCATATAATGCTGCTTATATGAGCTCCAAAAACTGAGAGTCATATGAAGGTTTGATACTCATCAACGATGCGTTGTTAAGTGGGTTCTTGAAACTCCTCTCCCGTGTATCCAAACCGTCCTCTGCGTTAACTTATCAGATTTGATTCAAATCCTTTCCATCTAACTTGATCTTGTTTGACCCGGCGTCTAACTCTAAGACAGTTACCCGTGGATACAACTAACTGTTCATGACGCGTTTTGAAATGCTGTATTGGTCCCTAACATGTTGCTACACACCTCAAGAGCTGAGTCGTTGTTCATCAATAGAAATGAATTTTTGAGACCGCTGATGGACATTCACAGATGCAACCACTATATTGAAAATGCATCTGCCGTTTTAAAGACCTAGTGAAAATGTTTGTCGTTAAAGAGCAATGATTAAAGCTTTAGTGTAAACGTGCACTGGAGCTCGTTACTGAAACGACGTTCATAAGGATTGAGGGTCTTACATTTTAAGATAGAGCAAGCTCTGTCTGATGTGTTTAGTCATGAAGGTGACAGAGTAGCGAAGAAGAATTTCACAGTGTCTGATCATCAGGATAAGTACAGCACAATGAGTATGGAAGCAGTAACTAAGGTGAATCATAAAAACGGTCAATATAGGTTGTGGACGGCGTGTTTGTTAATAGTTACGCCGTCGTTGTTCAAAATGGTGGGCTTGACCAATTGTGATCCATGGGAGTTTAGATGTCCGTACAAACCATTTCTGAGCGCAGAGGTCAAGGTTGTACAATCGGATGCTGATGGCTTCGGCAAAGATCACCATTCGGAATTTCACCAGTTTTCATCGATATCTTGATCTGTTTAGCTCCATAATTCAACAACATCTGGACAGTTTATGGATTTTTTGCTGATGTCTTTCAAATGATTTGGTGCTTTTTGGACCTGTTCATGGACAGATTATTGGATTGCCGTGGGAAACATGAAGATACCTTATCAAGAGAGATTAGAGGTAGTAGAAAGGTTTTCAGCGCTTCACAAGAGCTTCAAAGTCCACCAGCTTACCACCAAGAAGATTTTACACGTTATAGTACCCGGAGACAACCTTTCATCTACGAAACAAAAAATAGCGTCTGAGGGATCACGAACCGAGTCTCAAGTATGCAATGGACTGTCAGCGATGTAGAAGGAACATTTGGGCGGTCAGGGTCTGTCGACACTGGAACAAACTGGGAAGATCAGTGGCCGAGGCCGGGCTGATAGGAAATTGTAAGGTGTGGATAACTCTGCCCACCCCACTGAGGCAATCTACGCTAAAATGTTTTGAATAGGTACTGCTGGAAAAGTCAAGGTAGTTACCAGTAACAGAAGTCACAGCATCATGGCGTGCCTGAGATTGGTTTCCGGCGGAAGTGTAACACATAAAACATGCAGGAAATATCGTAGCACACTGACAAACCAGATAGCATGTATCTAATTAAGGCGTTAAACGACCGATAAGTCAAAACTTTCGTAGTAATAAATCTATCAGGTTAAATTAGTTAATTTTGAATAAGTTGAAATTAATTTCATATTTGCACTACACATAAAAAATTACCAAAATAATTGAATCTGGTCATGCCACTGATCATCTTTCTTGTCGAAGAAATTGTCATCGTTTTTCTGGCTTATCAAATTTAATTATCACACGCTCTGAAGCGCTTAAGAACACAAAAACATTGCACAATCTAATTGAATATGTGACCAGAATCAGCTACCTCTGTTTCACTATTTACTATGCTAAGCAAAATGGAATTATTCGGTTTGTTGGGATTTCTAATTTACAAAAACTGATTCGATTAGCCTCCTCCTGCATTTGCATAAGGCAACGTCAACATTTTAATCTGTGTTAGGATCCATTAACTTCAGAATGATGTGGACATAATTTTTACTGCCTTTTTCAATTTTTAAACCATCAGTCAATCGCTGAAAATTTGGTGTAATATCTAAAAGCCTACTATGTCTTCTGTGTAAATCATTAGACATACCCAGTCTGCGGTGAATGTTGTCGAAGCACTGAACTCCCTTCAGAGTGAGTATTTTACCTACGTCCATCATTCTTGAGTAAGAGTGCGTCATTTTTAATTGCTGGACGGTGAAATAGAATGCCCCATTATGTGGCTGACAATGTCAACAAAACGCTGGACAGATACAAGGTTTACTTGAGTAAGTGAACTTCTTGGTTGATTTGCCACCAGCAATATGATGATTTTCAGCACTTTGACAGACAAATGTATAGGAAACGATTATTATAAAATGGATCAACCTGTGATCCTATGTCGTTTGGAGATACGTGCAACTGGTTTTGTCTATCGAACGTTTCTGCACCAAGTGACCAAAAATATTTGTTATACGGCAGAGGTCGTTCGCGAAATAAAATCCAAAGTGGGCTTCCTAGCGACAGTTTAATCAACGGAATTTTAGACAAGTGTGATTCAAATTATGTCCAAGGTTTTATAATGATCACCGCAAGAAAATCAGCCCGGCAGACACAATCTATGCACCTGGATTGGTAGTATTATTATCAAAGTGGTTGATGTGATTTCAAAATCAAACCAGATAATTCAGGGCTGATGCAGAACTAACTGAGAGGTAAGTAAGTCTGAAAATGATTGTGTTGTGTCCGCAAAAGATTCTTGGCCTGCGTGTTGGTTTATTGCGCAAACTTCCGTACAGGTAATGTCAAAAACTAAACCACAACCGCGTACACTCATTTGCACGAGAGACATGCACTCACATAAATTGGGTGACAGTACGTTGTCGTTTGCCTTGGTGAAAGTTCTCCCACAGCATGTACACACTGTTCCAATAGTCTCTTCTTGTCCGTCGTGTTTGGGGCTTCTCCTCTTCCTCCTGAATGTCGCCTGTGGGTAATACAGTAATTGTGAGTAGTATACTACTAACAACGAAACTGCCTCTTATACAACACTCCTCCCCCTTCTGAGGTTTCTTGGTTTGTTCGCATTTGTCGAGGAATCCTTCCCGATCGACGTGGTGTTTCCTCCCGAGTTATTGATCTTCTGGTTCGTCGCGTCAGCATCTCGTGTGCCACGTTGCTAACTCACTGGCGTGCACTTCTTTCGTCTTGTCGTCCTTCTTGATCGTGTATACTGGGCCCCGTCTGGATATTACCAAATACGGACCTTTCCATTTAGGCAAAAGTTTTCTTGATCCTGGCCCACTGGAACCCATGTTCCGATGGTCTCGATATTTCACCCGTTCTCCTAGATTGAACATTCTAGTCTTGCCAAACCGTTGCCTTGCGGATTGCTCCTTTGTGCGTGCCTGCGATGCTTTCAGATTTCGTTTGGCTCTTTCTCTTTCTGCAACCAAGTCTTTAGTGGAATCAATGCATTCTGGCCATACCCCAATATCCTGATCCACCGGAATTCAAGGGGTTTGACCGTACATCGATTGGAATGGAGATGTCTTCGTGCTCGCCTGCACAGACGCCCGGTAGGCCAATGGCACCAGTGGTAACGCAGACACCCAGTTTCCTCCTTTGGCTGATAACCATTCTTTGACCGTTCGGTTGTTACGTTCAGTTAAGCCATTCGTTTGTGGGTGATATACTACTTGTGGGCAGTATACTGCTCACAACGAAACTGTCTGTTATACAATAGCTCTCGGTTTGGCAAATGATATTACGATATCAATTAAATTTGTACAACCTAGGTTAATCACATAACTTGCTCCTGCAGGTTGACAACATTTCCCATAAAATGCAGACTGTGCCATTTTCAAAACATTTTGAATTATAACGGAAATGATGAAAAATCATTTACATGGTAGTGTTTCGTACGTGTAGAGAAAGGGTTAGTATCACTTTCGAGTAGAATATATCTTACCCTCAACTGTAAGGTCACTTTTTGTATTGGGAACATGTGTCATTATGAAGGCTTCGATCATTCTGAGAACACTTGATAACATGGCTTTTGTTATGCATGCTTTTTATTTCTAGCATGTCTGTGTGTTACAAGTCAACCGTTTCCTACGTAGCTGGTAAAAATTAGAAGCATTGCTTCAAATTGCACGTTCAAGTGGGATATGCGCTCATTGTTCATTTTCTTTCATATCACCCATAATCGATAGGTGAGGAATATGTGGAAACAACCAGATTTCCTTTTTTGGTGCGGAAAAGATATTTTTACGTCCGTTATTTAATGGTGTCTGTGGCTTTCGTGTGATCAAAGCGACTGAACATTCCTTAAAATTTCCAAGTTTATAACTATGTACGTGACAAAGCAAGCCAATTTGCGATTGTGCGTTTCACATTGCAAAGTTAAATTATTAAAACTTAAAACTCTGTAGTTACAAAATTTGTTGCTGAACCCTTTATCGACTTACACGATTTCTGTTCCCCAGAACAAACAGTGTCTAGATAATTCCTAAGTTATATTGCAGTTCAAATTGGTCACTGACTTCTTGCTATTTTCACGAAGTTCATCATCCCTGAAGGCTTTCTTGAAAGGCTTATCGTAATCGAAAACTATGTGAATTGAACGATTTTTGAGGTGCTCAAACAACACCAACATAACTCATGTATTCCCCGAAGGTAATCTCAAAAACTTTACACCGGAAAATTTTCCTGTTATTCATGAGCCTAACAATAGAGTGAATGTTAATAAGATGGATAAAAAAAGCTATGGTGATAAAACAGAACAGAGCAACTCACAAATCTAGAACAATTCCTCCGTTTTTCAAACACAGGTTGGCAAACACAATATACGTTGAAGCGCTGTCAAAAAATGATGATGATTTTACTTCTGCTAGATGCACCATGAAAACTGAGGGAATTATCTTGTCTATACAACATACAATAGCGATCATCAAAGATTAAGAAGATAGCTGTGTGAATTGTGATGATGCATAGAGATCCTGTCGTTGTGACTGTTAGAAATTATGGTCCTTTGACTGCCGACTTAATGAACTGACGAACATTTCAGATGCTTTGCTTTTGGCCGTTGAGGGTTCTACATTTCGGGCTGTTGATAGAGGTCCTTTTTTTACCCCCCCGAAAAAAGAACATCACAAGAAAACGACTGGCAATTTAAAAATACAACATGCTTGGGGGGATTTGTCCAGTAACCGTCATTGTTATGTTAGTTTGACATTTATGCTTTTTGTATGCCCTGGACTTACTCCGATGGCCACATCGTCTAAAATGTCGCAAAGAGAAGCAAGAATGAATTCCACCGTTTTACCCAATTTTGTTATGATAAAACGTTGTTCGTCTGTTCTCCCAACACAAAAAGTGCGTTTGTTTAACCGTCCGTGTATCTCTCAGTGCATTGTTACGAGATGCACAATACAGTAGTCGCACAATTTTAATGTATTAAGCATATCAGTACTGTCTTGTGCCGTTTGCTGCTTAAAGCATTACTGTGTGAAGTGGCTGCGACATAATGCTGCGTGCACGAACAGGGCTCAGCGCATATTCCAGAAGGGTAGTTCCAGGTCATTGCCTAGCGTGACGAGCTAGTTTATTTCAAAAATTTCATTGCAGTGTAAAATTACGGTGCATGGATTGTGGTTTTTGATGAGTGTTTCGATATGAGTTTCGGACAATACGCCACAGTGATGTGGCGTAGTTGTACCCAAGTACGATCACACGCAAATTATTTCCATATCACTCATCCTAGTTTGAATACTAACATTGCGTCTGGTACCAAACCTAACCAGTGGTAGGCGTGTGTGAAGCATGACATATGAACCAGGACACCTGTTTAATAGTTTGGTGTGACAATATTTTTATTTAACCCTTACTAGTTTTCACGGTGAAGTTGGTGCACTACCTCACGCCCAATCAACTTTTAAAAGACAAAAAGTTGTGCTTAATATGACCAACAGTTAAACAGAAATGTGATAAATTATTTTGTTGAAATCCGTTTTGGTCTGTTTTCACGCAACTTTACGTGAACTTCCGCTAGTGGATGTAACGAAGGCAATTTTTATTAAGTGTACACCGGCGGAGTTGATTCGCCATTGCCCCGTGGATCGAGAGACTACATCGTCAAGTATATCCAGGACAGAGATGAGCGGTGAGATGACCGGACTTTACCATACTGCTCAGCATAATCAGTTTTCATGGGCTACCAGACACCTGTTGTGTCTGATCGTGTTATGAAACCCATGAGAATGAAGTTACCCGGCTCACTAAATTTGTATTTACTTGATATTATGCTTTCTATAAATGACAGATCAATTACCCATTTCAAGCGCTTTGGTGTTCGAATTTTTATTTGCTATGCTTACAACCGGTGTGAACCTGATAGATGGATGAACTTGGATCAATAATTTCATTCTTCCTTCCATTTTGCTCTTGTGTTGTGTGTCGTATGTGACGACCTTTCGTAACTGTCACATCGTATGTCCGGTTTCCTGAAGGTTCATCCACCAAATGTTTCTTCAAGCTTACCGGAGACTAACCCTTCACTCGGAAAATCAATACGACGGATTCACATTACAGTTATCGGTAAATTATGTGACGTGAGAAATACAATGAAACTTGTGATGATTTATTGCATCTGCAGCGCAACAAAAATAGTTCAAATAGTGTTTACTGAAACTGGCATCGAGATAACAAATTTGTGTGATACAAACGATACCGTATATCAGAAGCACTTTCATTTATCGTGCCAAATCGGTCTGTGAGAAAAAAAATAAAAATTTTGTATTGAAACGTTAATTTTGTGTGGAATCTTAGGGAGGCGGACCGAACGTTTCCTACTGAATATTTATTGGGATTTGAAAGCGCTCTTGTGGCTCAGCAGAACTGCGTTCTCATGTAAATTCCTGAACAAAATGTGCATTCCTGAATAAAACGTTGCCCCTGTTTTCTTGCATAATGTTTTGTGCATTAAATTAAATGAAGGTCTGCACTACTGGACAGTAAGTTTACAGTTGGTTATGCACAAACAAGGCATTTGTAGCTTTGGAAAACTGATCACAGGAAGCAAGTGTTTATTTGACCAGCGATACGCTGACATAACCGGCATAGCCAGGCAGCTAAGATTTCGAGTCCACGAGTGATATATGAGTTTGAAAAGTGCATCATGTCGAGAATTCTGCGCGTCTGGTTCACAGCTGTTTTAAAACAGTTGCAGTTTATAATCAGTCAGATTAACTCACGTACAACCGTGTGAATAAGAAATGATCACTAAGGCCGCATTAAAACCATAAATCTTTGTCCATATGGTGTTGCAAAGGGGTTAATATTATGGGTGCATTTGTTTTTCTAAAGCTCATAACGGATGTTTACATTATGAAGTAAGTTAATAAAATGTGTACCCCACTACTTGAGAAATTTGGATTTAAAACACCGGGTCCCCTCTCGCTTTTAAGCTGATACAATTAGAAAACAATTACTGTAAAAACAGTTAGGATGGATTTACCTCTAGAGGTATCAACAAAGCAAAATGTTATACAAAGTGGTGTTGAAACTGATGGCTAAATGCAATGGTTGAAGATGAAACTTGTGATGTTGCGAGGCAAGACTAGTCAAAGTGATCAACGTAAAACTTGTGTAAAATGAACATGATCATCCTCTTTCACACCCTTGCAATTAAATCCAGTCACTTTACAGGCGAATCCAGATATCAGTCAGATTTATCTAACATTGTCTAGGTCATGGGTCAGTAACTTGGTGACTGGTTGATTGGTTCTCTACGTCACGCTCATCCGTTGGTTAAGCCAAATGGGTTGACCGACGATTCAGTCCATTTGAGGTAAGTATGAGCGTAATGCCTGAGCAAAACCCTTGTGTTCATAATTGATCAATCTGTCCGAGACAGGCGACTTCAGTAGAACGGCATGCTTTCACTCAGGTGATAAGTCAATCAAGAGGTTTAGTCGGGTTCGCCTGATGTGTACTTTCGACGGGGTGGGTAAGGACAACTATGACAGCATCCTTATGAAAACACGTGATGATTCAACTGAACCAAATGCTATGTATAGGCGAGGTCTAAACAGAGGGTATATCCACATTAGAAGATGGCAAAAGCGAGTGTCAGTGGAATGGACATGAAGTTCACCTCCTTCACAGGATGAGGTCTACTTTGCACCCTCTTTGTAGTTTTGAGTGCCTGTTGAAAAGTAGTAACCACTCTTTATAAGCAGAAATCGGCGGGCTCGAACAACTGTGGATCCAAATTCAATCAGCCACTAATTTTGTTTGAACTGTTTTGCAACACCCTATCGCATTAGACCTAGTTCATAATCACAGAATTGAAGCAAACGGGA
Organism: Paragonimus westermani; assembly: GCA_008508345.1. NCBI lineage: Eukaryota > Metazoa > Platyhelminthes > Trematoda > Plagiorchiida > Troglotrematidae > Paragonimus > Paragonimus westermani. The sequence goes on from QNGE01004149.1 coordinate 21,663, forward strand.
AGCACTCATAATGCTACTTCAAACATAATATCGAAATACCATGGTCTGACCAAACTTATTATCCCACATTCACATGTTTATAAACAGTCTGTTGGTGCACCCAATTACTCTATTAACCCAATATGATACTAGAAGTCAAAGTCGGAAACATAGTGTTGGTTGTGTGTGTGGGTGGTGCCACAACTCTACTTACTTCCTACCCTATTTATGTTCTGTTATGAATAGGAAAGATGTCTACATGATCAAGTCGTATAAAGTGCTAAACCGTGTGATAGTTCGAAAGGAAAAGTTTTCGATTCTGCCGTAAAATTCTTAAACTTCCCTTAACCGGGAGAAATTTGAATAGAAAGCCAGGTTTGGTATTGCCAGGTAAGTGTTGAATGTGATAAAACTGTGAATCGAAATTCCCATATCGTTTAAAATAATTGAACGTTATAACGTGAGATGTTTCACTAATGTGTTTGGTAAACCCGCACTCTCTGATGGTTCAGGACAAAAAAATAAAGTGCAAACTGTGTATACAGCTAACAAAAATTTCCAGTGTACGATTCGGAATTTCCTGCTCAAAAACTAACGTTACGTCTGCCAACCAAAGAATTAAAATTGGGAACTTATAAAAATGATTAATTTTGCAAGTTGAATCGTTCTAGAATTCACCCATTATAGTATCTCTGTCGTCAGTATCGCTCAGCATTAAAAACGATTTAATGATTTTAGTTTTCAGTGGGCAGCTACATAAAGTTCCTTTTATCAGTTCATTATATGTGATTGTCTAGCGGCTGTCGTGCGTAGAAGTTTGCTCTCTTTCTGCGTGAGCATTTTCGAATTGCTGTCAGGGAGAATGGGAATGTCTCGGTATGTCACTTAGAACAGTTTCACATCCGTAAACACATTTTGATTATTGTTTGAAAAGAAGCACTAGACTCGAGTTTCGCTCTCATTAGAGCTCGTCAGTAGTGCATAT
>QNGE01004149.1:28794-67307 GCA_008508345.1 Paragonimus westermani
GGACACGCAAATGAGAAATATTTGCCTCGCATTCTAAAATTATTAGCTTTGACCAGACCTACCAGTGATCCTATAGTTCTCTAACTGCATGTTCTACAAGGATAATTTCAATATGATGACGAGCTGTCTCTACGCTGATCTACCATACATGTTCAAAGCAATAAAAAGGTAAACTGAGTGAGATGTTTTCAGAGCTGGAAAAATGTCAGGCGCGTGACCCGTTTGACAGCACATATAATCGAATCCTCAAACGTTATCAAGATCTCCCGAATTCATTTCTCCTGCAATTTTATGTCCCAAACATATAAGTTAACGAAATAAGTGACCCTTATTATGAACTACGTTGACGCCTATTGTAAAACCATTTTGAAAAGCTTACAATACTTTCAGCAAGGAAAAGTATCAATTATAAATAAAAATCAATGTGCCGCGTGCTGTAAAATGTTACATCTCGCTCAACTGAACAGTAATAAGTCTTTATTTTCCTACACAAAGCTTTGAGCTTATTGTTTATGGTTTATCTATCTGAATATGGACGTCCACAACTAATACCATATTGTCCCGTATTGTTGCGGGCTTCAATTTATTTTCAAATTCTACTCGGTAAAAATTTCTAGGCTCCCTGCAAAAGAATGATAAAATTTGTGATAAAATATTTTGTGAATTTCTACTTCCCGTTATTTCTCCATTTTTATCAAGTTTGACTATTCTGTTGCTGATATCCATTATCTTTGCGTGTTAGTCATTAACCACAAACACTAAGCACATGCGTATAAAGGGTAAAGATCTATTATTCTACGCTAGTGAACAAATGAGGTTTCGTGCAGTTTAATCGATGAAAATTAATGTATAGTTTGAAGCTAACAGCTTAAAAAAAGTTGGCATACTTTTGGTCAGAAGCCGGGTTAAAGGAAAAGATAGAGTGATTCATTTAGTTGCTTGTCTGCTGGTGCGTCGGCTATTCAATTAGTGTTTACAGACATTAGTTCTTCACCTTTGTATCGAAAGCAATTAACCCATAAAGTGGAATTCGGTGAAAATACGCTTGCGTTATGTGGTAATAACTGAATTTGTTCCATGAATTATTTTCAGATCAACAAACGGTAAAATCATTGCTATATCCTTACAGCTTCTGCGCACTCACTATGGATCGCTCAGAAAACTAGCGATCAAAATTTATCATCATGGTTATATTTAGAACTTTTAGGAAACATCCGTGAAACAAAAATGTAAGACAATACAAACGCAAACCCTTGTTTCCTTATGTTGCTGGTGCCCATCTGCGCCAAACTGCCTCACAGAAGGCATAACCCGATTATTTACATATACTTACTTCACAGTCGATTGGTGACTGTGTGGGTAGGATCACCTGCTAAGAATGCAAAGGGTTGTCGGCCTAATTTTTCTTAAAAATATACCTACACGAACAATCCAAACAAGACTAAACCGGCCATGAAATGTCAGATTGCTAGTGAGCGTCGATACGCTATACAGCAACGTCTTTTCACCCATTGATTTAAAAAATGACCTGGTTGCGGTTATTTTGTTTCAATTTATATTTTTCGATATAATTTGCTACTACTTGTCCTTTGTTAATGGCATATAACAAAACTCCCATTTACCTGTTCGCAGATTGTACGCATGTATTAATCCTTGACAACTGTACAAATCCGTGCTCACCTTCTGGCCAATACGTTAGATTGACAGCGTCCAATCTTGTTTGAATCGGTCGGCTTTTTAAACCCTCATTCACTGCATGTTTCCTCTGATACCACTTTACGTCAAGGCTTCACTGGTTACAGAGTATTGTGATTTACCACAAGCTGTTCAGAAGTATGCAATCTCAATTCTTCGTCAACACAGCAGGACACAGCTTCAGCGTTCAGAGTGATGCATGTGATTAAATGTCGTATTCTTTATGCTTTCAAGCGTACCAATTAGTAGAACTGTGACCAGGAAACCCCCAACTATAACATTGTTGGAAAGTTGGAAGATACCGTACGCTACGAAACTCCTGGTTGTGTAACCTGATAAGGCTTACCGGTGAAAAGATTTTAATATCGTCGAACAAGAATACTATCAGGGGATACTTTGAAAGTCCTTTGTCTTTTGAGGAAACGAACCACTGGGACAAAACTGGTGGTCTTCTTACGACAACTTTCAGGTTAGGAGGATGCCTGGTTTCTAATACAATTCTAATGGTAACGACAATTAATCCTAAATGCTACGTTATTTGCAAAACTTATATAGTGAACGAAATACGCTTTACCAAGTCTGTAAAAATCAAAACCATGAAGAAACGTTGACTGGATAGGACCGGTTCCCTGGTGAAACTTGCAAGTGGTTTACTTGGTGATCTGAGTGGTAGTCAGTCCAACAAATGATTTGTCTCGCATCACTTGCTCATCTAGCCTCTCCGAATCAGTTTGATCGTTTGAGAAATGCATTGTGGTTGTTTTGATTAAACGAAAAATATCACAGTTTACGTAGGGCGGAAGAACCGATGAGAATCCGCTCCGGTTATCAACAGTAGTTTGCAAGAGTACTGACAAGTTGCCTGGGATTTTCCCAGTAGCAACTGTTTGACGACCCAATTCCATAATCATACACGATACACCAATGTGCTTGAAAACACTAAGGTTTTTCCAAGTCATATACATTGTTGATGAGTTTAAAACTATTGAGAACCGTTTGTTTAGTGTAAAGAAATTATAGGTGTATGATGGAGACTGGAGTTCAACAAGAGTGTGCAGTTCAATTTACACAAAGTTTTGTGTGTAATACATTTTGGCCGTGACGATGAGAGATCGGACGTAGCACGGCAACACTCTTCTGCTGGTTTGCAACTGTCCTGTAGAAAGCATCAGTAGAATCACGCATGAAACTTTTGAAAGGTTTTCATTTTTTGTGTATATGGAAACCGTGCTCTAGTTGATACCTAAATGGAAGCGGATTGTGAAAATTGAGTTTTAACAGTCGTTTTGTTTCTGCAAAAATATTTAGACCTATTCGATGGTGGTGGTGTTTAGAATAATTCAAGTTTTTGACACTGTAAGGACGAAAATTAGGGGTGCACAAAAGTCCTCTCCGATTTAGCGAACAACGTTCAAGGGACTTCGACAGGTTTTTAAAATTGATGAAATTAAAATGTTTCACTTAGTTAAGCTCACCCAAATAAGGCAAATAAACTCGTGCTCTAATGTGCGTGAAACCAGAGTATAATACGTTTTGTTTAAAAGGATTACTAGAAATGAGAATGCAGAATCGAGTGTGAGTGGGGCTCAGTATGTTTGGACAATATCACGTCTAGATGTAGGTCGTGGTGTTAATTCTTCGGATTTCATCAATTATGAAACATTTAACAGAATTTCGTGGCTGAGAAGTAGTTAGGACCTTCCCATTTCACACATATTTATTGTGGGAGGAAGATGGATTTCTCACACTGTTATCAGTAACATTAAAACGTGATATGAACAGTAAGAATTTTGTGCAAAGGTGTCAGGAGTTGCAACACAACAACAAATGATAGTGTTAATCCGTCTAGTAATATAATTCTATCTAAACTTGCAATCAATTTAACCACTATGTTCCCTCTAACAACCTCATTGCAAGAAAAAAACATATTGCGATATATAGTTGTGACAGTAAGTAGCTATTTTCGGTATATTTGTGGTTCATGCTTTGTAATCCACCAGGATTCGGTTAATCTGGGAACTGGTTAACTTTGACTACACTGATTCCTAGTGCGGGCGATCACCAAAGTTTATCGGCTATTTATCAACTGCAATGGAAACACTGAGAGATTGTTCACGAGGCTATACTCTCTTTAATGCATTTCAGGATTTTCTGTTAGTTTTGCTGATTATAGTTTGTCTTGGCAACAGGTGAGCTGCCTGTACCAATAACGTTCTGCATTGTCTAATTAATCAGTCCTGCAGCACACCAGATCCTAATGTTTAGATCTATCATCCATTGGGTTACGTAGTATGGTGAACTGGGACAAGATAAATAAACCACTTACGTTGGCATAAGCGCTATTAATGGAATTCTTTTTACCTCCGTAACAGGCATCTGAATAAAGGTGTGTATTTTGGTTATTCACGATGTCAATGATATTTTTTTTTCCACAACGATGTCTTCTGAAGTATATAGAAATTGAACCCAGTGAAAAATGTTTACGTTGGCCTCGTTCTCGAGAAAAGGAAGTTTATGAAATTCAAATGCTGACCGATGTAGGCTGGGTTGCGATAAGCAGACGGCAGCAAGTTTTCTGCGAATGCAACTAAAATATCTAAAAGGCCAAACGGCTACTATCCTAAGACTCATTTTCAAGTGACGAAGTAGAACGTACAGCTTTCAACATGCTGGTAACCTCCCTCGTTCGATGGTTGTTATTTGGTTCAGGCTGCTACTGAAGTACTACGGAATTCAGACTTGAAGGTTAGTGTTTTGTTGCACTTTTAAAAATTTCCTGACATGTTTGCACTACGAGTAAGGCGGCTGACGAGAGCTTGAGAAGTGAATACACTACAAAGAATATTTGTGTCGATGAAAACGTGCACACTCAGACTTGCATACCTGATGTTTTACAGCAGCTTAAATTACGTAACGTTGCAGGACACAACAAAACGCGGTGAAGCAATCTAGTCTTTAGAATTCATAACGTTTTGTTCAAAATGATCTTAATGTTGTGGTGAGAAATGTTCCTGATATATAAAGCAGACGGATATAACCTCCTTGCTTGCTAGCAGTTTTAGGTTAGAAGTACGTAATACCGTACTGTGCTGCTTGATTGTGTGATCACTTTTTAGTTTGCGTCCATTGTTTGACAAGACTGAAAACTGCCAGAATCCTAATGTCAACAGTCCCTTTTTGATGTCGCAGTTGATAGCCACCCCAGCATACGCTCCTCCATACGACGTGTTCTGCTTATAGAGTTTTTATAGCGGGTCTTATCGAACTGATGTTACGTAGGATATAGACTGGCAGGTCAAATGTATGTGAGCGCCATGGAGAAGGAATGTCCTGACGGCTAACAACTATAACTGAGCAATTGAATGGATGTGGTACAACGCCGATATCGCTTCATCACTCAAATTGTCGACTAAGTAGGTGCCTTTAATTTGGTTTGAAAAGTTTGTTGTTCTTTCTTCCACTGTGGTTTTCCAACTACACCAACGTTATCTCGAAGTGGACCTCCACGAACTTCTCCGGTTAATGCTTATCTACTCGGACCATTCTGAAAAATCTCTCTAGATTAAGGTTATTACAAACCTTTGCTTTAGCCAACTGATATGGAGCCAGAGGGAAGCAAATTACGTCCCAATGGATCAAGCTACACTGAATTGTCTCAACCATTGTTTACGCACATTTTAATGATCTTAATCTTGTCTATAGGTATTTATTGTATATTACCTATAAAACGTCAGTTTTAACGTAATATCAAAACCCAGATTTTGATGCAATTACAAAAGCCCATATAACGCAGAATAATCCGTTTGTCTCAATGAAAGGATGGAAGTGAATATTGGGAAATATATCTTCACGTTATTAATCCGTGAAAGTACACCTACGAACAGTGCGATTATCTCAGAAAAACAGAGCGTTTGTGAGCAAGCGCTGTGAGAATGCCTACTAATTTTGGTGCGACAAATTTTATGTCAAGTTTTCGATGGATATTCAAATATACGAGGCGCAGGAAAGCAGGCTTATCAATTTTTTGGTAATAATTTAGTCAAAAATGGACTAACTACTAGAAAAGCCATTCATATACACGTTGATGATGATGTGAAAAACTGCTTTCCTGTTTTTGAACAACTGACTCAACAAAAAGAAGTGAAACTGTAACGTTTCCTATTTAAACAGTAGAAATTTACGAAAACCGTCGGGTTTGCCTACCTTCATGTTAACCTTGTTAAGCTGCTTTTATAGAAACAACAGGTATGTGTATTTGGACGACACATTTATTCAAAGCAAGATGTTGAACTAAATCTGAGTTATTCGTATGACAAATTTGTTTGTTTGTCACTCTTATCAAAACTGCACTTTCGATTGAAAATAATACATTGGGTGCTGGAGCGGAGAAATCAATGGCAACTGTACTGCTACTTCTCTACCGTAATGAATAAATCACCAGAAATATTTGAGTTGCCTTCAAGTAAACTATGCAGACGTTAGCTTGTTTTGCCAGAAGCGGACACACAAGTTATGTTACAGGTACATCTGATATGTGTATACTCATCCAGGTTAGAAACGCTAATTAGTTCAATATTTTGATGAATATGTGCTACATATATTGAACGAAGGTCACTCTTGCGTTTTATTAACCTTCTTTGGTATAAACATTTTGGAGATCGCTGCAACAAAAGCGAACAGATGTCCAGCTTACTCCCAGAATGCCGGAGTTTATATTCGTCAAATGATTCCCACAGCAAACTTCAAACTAGTCTACCGAAAGCTAATGATGTCGATGTTCAGATCTGTAAATTATTCAGATTGCATGTTTTAAAATCGGCGGTAGCATTTGTGTCTATTCCAGAAATCGTCTTAGTGAACGGAGCTATTCTGAAAATTAACAAGAATTTCGATTCGGCCGAATTCTCTACTAGAAAATTCTAAATTTTGACAAGGATTGAATCAGCGACGGGGACCTAATGCATGGACGCCGCGCGTAGCTCAAATATCTGATTGTTTTCTGTAAAACAAATGTTTTGCTGCAAAAACGTGAGGTTAACATGAAATTTTTGCGAGCTCTTCAAATGTGTTGTTATTTGAGTCGGAAATAATCCGGGTACACAGTTTCACACATTGCCTATATTTATAACCAAGAACACAGAGTTACCACTGCCAACGTTTTCAACATATGTTAATCACCCAAATGTGGTAAAAATCGTTCCGTGCCTTGAACCTCCGCTGTTTTTTAGGAATATAAGGAAAAATTCAGAACGCAGCCGGTAACCAGCTGCGCAGTACTTTTGAGAAGAAGCAGGGCGTTCACACATTGTCTTCTCCAATATGTGGATTACATTAACTCAGTTTCTTACAAAATAGTGCCTTTTCAGCTCAATATGTCTCAGATAAAAATATATTTGGCCAAATTCTTCGGTTTTCTAGTGATGCTCAACTGTTTTGTCCTTAGTCTATTGAAGTTAATAAACATGTGATCTAAAACGGTGTGAAGTATTCAGAAAACTGACATTTCCTTGGAAAATGGAAACACCATACCTTGCTGTCACACGTCGGCTATGTGCTGCCTTCAAATTAATTACAAGATCAACTGTTCAGCAGTCAAAGCCAATGTGAGCTATTTCAAACGAGGACAAAGGAAGTGTGGAGTAAGTTAAGCGCCTTTGTCACTATCACACCTTAATAGAATTGATACCAACAACTGTTAAAATCGGGCTCAATTTTATGGAGGTATGAAAGTCATAATGAACACCTACACACAGTCTCTATTCACCATTTTCTTTTCGAATGCCTGTGATGTCTGTGATGCTCGAAGCGCCAGTATACTGCAGTATAATCATGCAGTCCCTGTTACTATTACTAATAATTGTTAATATTACGAACGTATACTGTGAACGTTTTTGTTTCAACAGTAGCCCGATTACTAACGTTTACAAGCGCGTTATCAATGTTTGTTATGAGTGAAAAAACCGCCTAGTTTTCTGATGCAGAATTATGTACAAATCAAGCCATTATTGAGCAACAATCGAGATTATTTTTGACGACCTCCATTTCATGTATAACGGATTCATGAACGTCAGATTGTTGTGCAGCAGACTGGACACATGAAGAATATACTGATGAAAATAAAACATCAAAGCAATTATTCAGAATCGATTTTTATTTCTTGCAGTTTTCCGACAAGTTTTAGGCATGGTGTTTGATGTGACGCTGAAAACAAAGTTGGGTTTGGAACGATGCTCTGTGAGTCCTCTGGAATAGGTTCGGTTTCTGGTGTTGGTATTTTCATGAATACGGCGGATTGTGATCTTTCAGATGACCAGTGCTCATGTACCAAGAATATAGGAAAGTCCTCACTTGACCTAATGGGCTTTACTTCTGTTTCGAATACCTCCTTTGGGCGCAGTTTGAATGGTGACGATTTGGAAGCTTCTGAAGTGGTTATTTGCAGAAAACCACACGGCTGTTCGTCGCAGTTTGATTTGTATCCCAATCCAGGTCCCTTAATGAGGTTGTGCACTGTGCAGAGAAAAACAGTGAACATCAAAAAATAGCCAAATTAAAGACCGAGACTGGCAATTTGGCTGCTTTAACAGATAGAGCAAGTTTGTTACTTTGGGCAGGTTTAGAAAATACCTCCGTGAGTAATTATTACGACTAACTTTTCGTAGCTCCAAAAGATTTACTTAACCATAACCTCAGATGCTAATACAAGCACGAGATGCCAAATGGCCTGCACAACATCCGGCGAAACTAGCGTCGTAAAACTGTAAAAACGTGGAAGTTGAGAATACTTTTACTCTGAATTGAGTCGGGCTCACTTTTGTTCAGTCAGAAAATACTGTACAATAAGTTTCTAATCGTCTGAACAGCGAACTTGTGAGGTGTTTCGGCCCACAGGAGTCCCAGTTGTCAAGTCTTTGGAACGTTCACTCGTACAACCTTTTCAACGGTGTGTCCATCTTCAATAGTCAATGTATTCGAATTAAATAAATGTCATCCGAAAGTAGAAATAATCTGTATGGGACATTCGCCGACGAGTCACCATTGTAACAGCGACCATCGGATCGGCAATTCTGTCTGAACCATCAACGCTAGTCAGCGCAACCTAATGACAACAACGTATTCTAATTGTCATCCTTCGTTCACCTCATAACGGAAGTGGCAGGCCGGATTGTCATATGTTGCGGTTTTTAAGACACAGTGTTTCTACGCTTTTTAGTCAAACTTTTGACCATCTCGATCGGACTGCCAAGTTTATCAGTAAAACAGCCTAAACCCAAAGGCAGTTTCAGGCGACGATCATTTTAAGGGTGAGTGTTGTGAGATGTCGTATTCGCCAAGCCGTAGAGTTGTGGTCGTAATGGAACAGTGTTGGCGATTAAGTCAATTTGAGCACAACCGCGCTAACTCAAATCCACACCGTCTCTTACCTTGCGCTGGGTACAGGTTCGGTGTCGTACTTATTTGAACGCTTATTCACTCAAAGGAATCCACGTGCAAACTTGTTACAATAGCCTTAGCTGAAAAAGCTGAAACCATAAAATAAGCACAGACCGAAGGGATAGGAGGTTGAAATCTCTTTAAAATATGATATTTTCCGCCAGTAACCGTCGGATTTAACTTTCCTAAAATTTGCTTACACAACAAAAGCAATTAGGGTAGCACGTACTTCAAGGACTTGCTAAGAATGATAACGATACCTTGGGTGTCTTCTCACAAATTAAGAAATTGGACTTTTGGCCTGAGAGCAATCAATTCACGGCTCAAACTATGTGGGGTTTGTTCTGAAAAGTGCTTACGGTGTGCCTGAAATCGAATTGAATATGATCGCACTCGTTGACACAACAGTGTTTTCAAGTCTACCAATTAACTCATATAAACAGTCAACGGCTCTGTATGCATCAACTTTGATATGTCTGAAGACAACACTTAAAATATTGTGCGATAATCACAACCGCACCATTTGTGATCCAAATAGTGATATTCTGTGCAAGTAATTGCTTTTCCTTTCACCTGAAAACTTGTCTGTGAAAGTTAAACATGGTTAATTTTGTCATAATTCAAACATAATAAGTCATGATGAAGTAGTAGAACGCTTTTGGCAGTACTTGAAAAAAAAACGTTGTCTGGTCTAAAATGTGGGGATGCTCCGCATCGCATGCAGCATGCTTAAGTTTCTGGCTAAATGTTAGCTTCAGGTGAGCGCATAGGATTGCGTTAGGACTGAGTTATAACAGTTCGACTGCGAGGTCAGGTTCTGAAGTTCAACAGGATAATAGCTGTTCAATATAGTACAATTGTTGCAAAATGGGTGGCAATAATTGAAAAAAGGATAAACTCTGTAAACTTACTGATGCGAACGAAATGGTTAAGAGTAAAACATGTGAAATTGGCGTCTCACATTTGACAAACATGGAAAGTTTTGGAGCGCAACTGCAATAAAGCAAACATAACAATGTGAAGTGTTTTTTGTCTATTTCCTTTCTAACTGTCCAAACGGTAGTAAAGAGATGAGCTAGTGTTGCCACGAAATTCACAATTGTCTGGATTTTAACGGCTCTTTTGTGCATTAGTTTTGGGCTGTTAAATGAATTGACTTATGGGTCTCGCACACAATAACAGTTGTAAAACGAACTGTCGAATCAAAATCTCAGAAGAGCTTGGTCCTGCCCTGGACCCAGCAACATTTCAAAACCCTCCGAGTAAAAATCTATCCCGTCCACCCCCTAAATGTTCGATATAGGAAGCCGTTTCATGTTATTGTAAATTCGGTACAAAACAGTCAATACGAAATGCTTGCATCCGCCAGTTTTCGTGTTCCAACGGTTTTGCTCAAATCCAAAAGTTTTTTGCCTTTTGAAAATGGGGTTGACATATCGAATCTCGAGATCAAACGACAATCCAACTGCTTTTTAAGTGGAAATTTTGAGTTAAATTAACCACACTTAGAATCCCATCTTGATTGTTTTATTCAGTCCGAACATATTACAAAGTTTAGAAATGTACAAATCACTTAGGTGGCGTCTTATATAGTGTCTTAAATATTTCATAGGATTTAAGGTCTGTTCAATATATTCGTGTTACCTTCAATATTTTGCCATAATAACAGGATTACTTGGGTAAACTGAAATAAGGATGATTCTTCAAAATGCTAGAAAGCAAATGCGCCTGTAAGAATGAAATATAATTTGCTGAAATACAACGAGTGTGAATTAATTGGCACTGTCTACTACTGGAAGCCCAATTCATATTTTTTATTTGAGTTGTGACGGTGAGCCAGGTCAGAAGATTGTGGTCAGTTTGAATGGAACACATTACGCCTGCAATTTCAGATACCCTCCTGACCAGAGTAACTTGGTTTCAACATTCAAGTACTGTTGCGCTCTGCTCACAAACAACCCCTTAAATACGTTTGCAACTAATAACGCATAGCCATATTAGAATGCTTAACTGTAGCAATTCATGAAGAAAGCTAGAAAATATTTCTTTTCTGTTCACAGAAGCGCTACAATTATCCTCCAGAATATCACATGTGAACAAACTGCTGGACATAAACATAGTGTTGATGTCTGCATCCTTTTGGATTGACAATTAGATGAAAATCCCTTGCGAATTTGCGAGGAAATTTGGGAAGATAGTGCGTGTAATCGTGCGTTTGGTGTTTTGCTTGTAGACCAATTTTTTTACTGGGCCCAAAGCTCCTTCCTGTGATTCTGAACGAAGAGACGTTGCTTTACTAACGTTGAGAAAAGACCAGCATGTTACCAACGGTAGACGTTAGTAATGTTAGACCCACACTTTAATAAGCTTCTCACTGCGTGTCATTTACGTCGCTATTGTGTAACCATTAACAAACCTTCGACAAACAAGGCCGAATGGGTAGACTAATTCCGAAGTTTGTGACAATAAGAGCCGACAACTTTGTTGCTTCACTGTTGACTGTCTGACGAACAAAAAGAAATGAAAACCGGAGAATGCAAACTTAAAACTCATTAGCTCTAAATCAACCTTAAATGATCACTAAGAGCAGCATTATACCGGGCACGGAAATTGATAGGATGTGACTGCGATTTGTGTGGCGGTGGTAAACGGTACCATTGCGAGTTTGTTGGAAACGTTCCACTACTTTTCGATGGGTGCAAATCTGACCAAGTTGGCAGAACAAAAAATGAAGATGTGCCTTGACACACAAATACGCCTCTCTGCCCTAGCTTTGAAATGTAGGAAATGTAGGAAAGCTAGATTGGAACAAATTTGGTTGCCAGAAATATGTCGAAAAATGAAGGGCAGCAAACTTATTTCATTACAGTGAATAGGTATGGATAAACTGATGTGTTTTACGAACATATAGGGGTAAAATTGTTTAGAACTCTTTGTGATCCATTCAGTGTCTCACCAGTACATATATACTTTACTGGTCACTCCATTATAACAACCAGCTACAGTACAGTTGGAAAATCACGCAAAGTTACGCGATTGCATTTGAAGCCGATTTTTATCAAAACGTTGTTTATTTAAAATATATGAGGCATTCTTACATCTCACCATGAAAATAGTTTGCGTAGGCAGCAATCCGAAATAATGTGGTTGTTCTCTGACACTCCTTTGAACTAAACACGATGAACTGAAAGAAACGTGAAATGTATTTTGCAATCTCAATGTGTCATTCTGGAGCCTTAGGAAAACCACACGAAACTTTAAGAAATGTGTTGGCATTTAAAAGGAAAAAGTAGATTGGATGTTTCCCAACTCGGTGTAGGAACGCTGCATGAGCACAATTCTCGTGCTCTCACAATCTATCGCAGAGAAATCAAGTAAAACCACGAAATAACCCGATTTTGCGATAGGAAAAATTCTGATCAGTAGTGAAAGAATATTGCTTAACGTTTTACTCGTTCTTCACAGTAACAAGATCCAAAAAAACAAGTCACTTGATCGGAATTTGCTCTGAATCTGTAATACGAGTAATAAACTACGAAGGCGTCAATTTTTCTGAAAAACTTTAAAACTAGAATAGATTTGTCTGTGCGGGCTTTCATTTTTGTTCTGTTGGTTGTTTGTGCGCAAAACATTCCGTAGTCCTTAACAAAAATGTGTTGGACACTTCAAAGAACTTAGCGACACAGAGACAAAGCAGAGATCACAGTAGACAAGACCATTGGAGCTGGAAAGGAAAAGTTGTGTTTCGAACTTCACTTCAGGAACAAGGCCGCTTTTGTTTGAAGCACAGTGAACCTGGTATCATCGAATTACCGATCTGGTAACACACTTGGAAACTAGACAGTTGCTCTGAAGGACAATCTTGCGCCATATTCAGTCAATTCAAAAAAAAGGTACGGGGGTTGACTCGCCGTAGATTTGTAATTATAAAGATAGTTATAGTGTAAAATCACTCGAAAGACAGTTTGCTGATGATCACTGGAAGTAATCCTTGCTGTGAGAATTTTTTGGGAACAGTATGTGCGAGTCAGCTGAAAAAACAAAATAGGTTGAGCTTATTCGACCTTTAAATTTTCTTTTAGTGTAGACGAGTATCTTTTTTATAGATTCGGTGTTGTTTAATAATTTTCAGTTGTTTCTGTAAAAACTACATGCTATATGTGAAAAAATAGGCCGTGTTTTATCGTAACATGTTTCCAGAAACTGATTCATGAACCGAAAACTGTGGTCTTTAACGGTACTAACTCTTTCTGCTGTTCATAATAAGTGTACATAAAGAATACAATGTGTTTGAACGACAAACTGTCTCTATTCTCAATAATATTCAACCACTCCCTAAGCAGCTACAAAAAATTGGTGCTACGTGTGCATGAGAAATATTTCTTGATGCGGATTGCAAATGTTCTTGTAGGGCTAGCTCTAACTGATTAGTAGGCACGGAAGTTGCAATGAATAGACAACACTCTTTTCAGGCTGCACAACCTAACGTCAAACATTTTAGCCACGAAATGTCAGTAACTGAAATAAAAGTAAGCCTTTGGCTTCAGTTTAACAGTGAGGCTTTAACGCACACATAATTCGCATCTATCTATTACTCAAGGCTCTGTATCAATAACCCTGCAAAAAGTGCTCGGTACAATGTTACTGTTAAGACTAAACCTAAGTAGGAATCAATTTATCCGCGATCATTTTACGCTGTTGCATTCCTCCAGCATGCTGCTGCTGTTCATCACAATAAGAATATTTCTGATCAGTCAGCCATGCCGAAACTGCACATCTGACAGACATCTGGTGTGTAGCTGGTAGTAAATGATTTTGATTTATCCTTAGTAGTTGCTGTCACCCTCCACCCATGGAAATACTCCAGCGCAATCGGTCCACCAAAATAACGCCCGAAAGCAGAGCTGACGATTATGAATCCACAGGATTGTTATTGATTATCTGCGGTACATTTTATTTTTCTGATTCGCTTAAAACTCGAGAACGTTGATTTTTTATTGTAAAGACTGCCTTACCCTTGATTTCACTATAAACATTAGTGAAAGCTAAGAAAAGAGCTGCCCTGTGCATTTTACTGCAGTGAAAACTTTCCCACTCTGTCGTGTTGCCGTCACAACTAACTGTGTACACAGGCGACTCGATAACCACAAGTTGTAGTTAACGTAAGTGAACCTCAGGCAATTTTGTAACGTAAACACTATATCAAAAAATTTGTTTAAGGGGAAATCCGAATGGTTTCTTTGCAACTACTTATTTCAGAAAGGAAAGATGTGGTATTGTTACAACGCGGAGAAGCGACCTGCGCTTACAGATGAAGTAAACGATTACATGCACATAATTGACTTAGAGGATCCATAGTGAATCCTAAAGACGCGAGTAGTAGTGAAAAACAAATAGAGAAAAACGCCAGCCCATAACCAAAAATTGTTTTGCTAGCTCTTTTCATGAACTTACTGATTGTTTTTGGTGGTGTACATTGAACCGATGTATACCGTGTATAAGAAGTTGCAAGCAATACCAAACGGTCAGCGTCGACATTTCAGCTGGTAAATGTAAACTGGCACATTCTTTCTCAATGGATGGAAATAACACTGCCGTTAAACACACGATTTCATTCCTTGGTAATTTAACTGAGATTTGGACTTCTTATTCTAGACGAAGTCTAAGAATGTTCACTGTTCATGGAGAAAACTTACAGTAAAACGTTTTCATTTGTCTCTGCAGTTTTAAGAAACATTGCTCGTAAGCAAATCCTCTACGAATTTAACAGATCAACAAGTTGTCGCTCGCCGTCAGATGTAGAAAGCTTTAACGAACCTGACACACGCGCTCTAGCTAGCGTTAGCTGTTACGTTGCGCGTGTTTTGAAGAAAGTTGCAGCGCCAATTTGAATCAAACCATCGTAGAAGTAAGATACATTGACCTGACAATGAACGGATGTACCTTTTAGTGCACCGATTTTATATGGATTTTCTTCGTCATCTAAACTTCTGATGTGCCCAACCCGGATTCTCTCGACCCCAGTTTTAAGGCGTTGCCCAGTACTATTCACATGTTACAAGTATACTATACAGATTTTGTAACCTCAGAAGTTCAAAGTGCACTTTACGACCCGCTACTCATTAAGCGCCACATTTGACGTCTCACTACAAAGGCAGGACATATATCACCCTGCCTCACAGAAACTGCGAACACGATCACTTATCAGCAAACAGTCGCAAGTCCGATTGAAGTAAGAATTCAAACAGGATGCGTTCCGAATCAGACAAGTGCGCACGACTGCAGCCGTCTTTTCGGGTGCGAATCTTTCAGTGACGTAGATGCAGGATTAATATGGTACACAGTGTGCCTGTTGCTGAGAACTCTGGTGTCTTTATTGAAGCAAAGCGTAAGTTAGACCAAGAAAGATGTCCAGTATCCCTCATTGGTCTCTGTCTTGATGATTACCAGCGTAAGTTGCGTGTCTCGGCTGATGTACGTAGCCTTGTTCAGTGAGCCTCAACTTATGGGGTAATCTTCCTGACAGATAGGGCGCATGCAACTTGATCCATAGGCTGCTCACGTTTACCTATCGGAATCAAGTACCACTATCACAGATCAGGAAACATGATATCAGAGTGGATACAACTAAATATCACCATAAAATCCACCGCGAATGATTCTGATACTGTCCACAGTAGGATGCTAACTCTGGACATGGAATCCATAATAGCTGATTTGCCCTCATTCTTCTGGGGCTGATGGACTCAAATTACGTTGCAGCACACGGTCTCAAAACTTCTGAATCGGTGATTCTTCTCAAATGGATTTGTCTACCGTGCACACCGTATAGAATGAAACTGCCTGCTGGTTTTCTGTTACACTAACGCGATCTCACTTCCAATAAAGTAGACCAGCTTTGTGAAGTCTGCGTCCGACAGAACCCACTTAAAATAAGCATCACAGAGACCTGGCATGAAGAGGTTCAAGGTGGTGAATTGTCTAGCCCCGGCATGAGACCGTTTCACGGTGGAGGAAAAATCGGTGAGGAGTATGATGTAGCCCTTTATTTGGGATCGCATATAAGGACCCCAAGTGTTTTTGATAGAGGGTTACTAGATCTTTCGAAATCAGTCTGGCAAACAGACAGCAAATTCAAAACCACGTTTGTTTGATTGATTTGATTTACGGAGTACCTTCTGTGTGCAAGGAGTCCGACACGACTTTTCATAGCACTGCACAGATTACCACTCCTTGGTCATGCTCAGACACTATTGGTGGAAGATTTTACTCGCTCGGAGCCAGACTTCAAAAACCATCCAGCCATTAATGTAACACCCTTCTGCTGGATGTTTTTTCGACAGAGTAATGGAAGCCGGACTATTTCCGCACATCCAGAATCATAAAAGATGGCAATTGGGCCAACCGCTGTCTTGTATTTATTTTAGCCTTGCCGAAGAATTTGACACGGAATGCGATTTGAATGTCAAAGCTCCACCTGCTCACGGTGATCATCGGACAATTGATTTCAGCTATATACATGTAACTATCTACTGTACTCCCAAAAGAACGAGACTAAAGGCTCACCACAACTCCAAGGCATCGACAACACAGCTTGACAAGATTGAGTGGTCTGCCTTCATCACCATACTCAGCCAACATAATCACTGTTAACAGCAGCATTCTGCAAGGACCAGTCCTAAGACGCTCTGTTGTTCCTTTCTTGTTCTTGGATTGCCCAATGCAGTTAAATCACAGTTGTTGCTTCATGCCTGTGAAACTGGGCTTTGGCGAGTTTCACTGTGCTTGAAAGGTGTGTTAGATCTAGAGAACGATCTGAGCTACCTAAACCAGTGATCCATGAAAAGTAACCCGCTGTTCAATGTCAACAAATGTAGTCATGCACATTTACCACGAAAATTGTGTCGCAAACCATCTTAGCGGCACAAAGCTGCCCGTTTCGGTATGTGAATCAGACCTAGATATTATAGTGGCAGACAACTTAAGCTTGCCTACAAATGGTGCGGCAGTGGCTAAAAAGACACGACTAATAGTGAAGCTTCTAGGGAATGGCTGTGCAACGATTCATCCTGTAGAGCTCCCTACTTAGATCGCCTCTGTAGTCCGCCTTTACCAAAAAACGGACATGCGGGCTTGTCGTTTTTGTCTTAGAACTAAATTGGCATTTACTGTAATTGTTCACGGGCAAGGCACTAAAAGAATCATGGAGTTTAGGAAAATCCGAGCCGATAAATATTGGTAGAATTAGGTGAACTCTCAGTAAGTTGCAGACATATCAGAGGATATCTAATTTTTAACAACAAATTACTGCACAACTCGCGTTATTAGTTGACACATTTGCTGTCACTAAGTAAGGCTGAATACCTAAGTGGTCACTCGCTGAATTTGAAGAATGGAAAATGCTGGTTACTCTCTAGCCACTACTGCACCACAATTAGGATTTGTTCAGAATGAAACGCATTGCCCAAGCCTGTGCTCACCGCTAAATCGGTAAAGGGTTTTAAAGCACTGAAAAAGCGGCACATGAGTAGAGAAAACCTGTCAAAAATTTATAACCTTCACACTAGCTTAGTCCCAAGGACCATTAAATACGCGTCTGGCGAAATCTTGTTCCACTGTTGTCCAGTTCCGAATATCGGCATAACTGCAGCCACCAACTTGATAACAGTGTCATTTCTTTTTCTATGCTCAACCTTTTTTCACAACTATGAACAGTCCGACACGACTTTCAACCAACAAACACGGAGGAAGGAACTCATAAACCGATCTCTTTATCATATCTGAAACAACAACGTAAGAACACACAACGCCCAACAAAATCTCTAAAGAGAAGTTATTATTTCCAGATTTTCAAAACTGGCTAGAAGGTACCCCACTTCGATGTTCTAGAAAACCTCCATCAGAGCGTGAAAAAATTATGTTAAATACGGTTGCCACATCAAGAACCGTTCGTCGTAAGCATCCGTGGTTCAGTCTAACATCTTTCTGACTTTGGGAGCCCAGAAAAATAGTAGACTGGTTAAATGTCAAGGTCGTGACTATTGCGCCAATCCAAAAGTGGGATTTACCAGAATCTTGTTAAGAACAGCACAGCTATCTGGCTTTTGAATGTTCATTATTGATCGACTCAAAGAAAGGAGGACAAGGTGTTAAATTTGTCTTATGAGTAGGTGTACAGTAAGAATGCATAAAATGTTAAGCAGCTTCTGACTGGCTCACAATAGTTGTCTTTTTGGATTTTAGATAAAATCTCTACATGAATCGTACACTTTGAAACAATCAAAACCGGTAAATGAAAAATTTCTAACACTAGCAACAAAAACCAGAGGATCATCATTAGGTGGACCCCGTGAAGTGGACCTCATGGGATTTTCTATAATCCCCCCACATTTTCAGTCAGTATTGTCCTGATCTCTGAAGCAAAATTATCGTTATCATGTTCAGATTGCGTTTTGTTGAGTGTTTCCAGTGAGAAGGCGTTACTTTACGATGTGGGCCTGTCTTGCTTGTCCGTGCAAATGATGTGATACCTGATGGTTCTGTGATAAGATCACTTGTTTACTCACCCAGTCATCGCTTTCTGCAAAACAAATGTGTGGTATACGAAACTGTTTAAAGTTAATTTGGTCACGTTTACGGATTATATCGATGAAGGGGGTGAAAAGGATGTGAACAATAAATCAACATCTTGAATAATCATCGCAAAATGTGGTTGGGAAACAAGTTAGTGTCTTACTAGACATTTCTCAATTGAAGTGTCAGGAAAAGCACTAGCCACCTTATATTTTTCCGAGGTTCCATAATCAGTCCAAAATTCAGTTACAAATTTTCAAAACTCTGTATATGCAGCATTGGTTTAGGCCCGTAAAGTACCGGCTTTCACATCTGCTGTGCTACGTAACACAAAACAGTCAGGAAACATTCTTTTCAACACAGCCATAACATCAAACCAACATGAAATAATCTTTGGGCACTACCTCGTATTGATTTCAATTCACTTGCCTATCAACTTGCAGTTAAGTTCATAGCATCTGATGCATTCGATTGACAAAGTATCCTGGATGCCTCTAGATATGTCACGTTTGGAAGCAGGAAAGGTAACGTTAGAACAAATCCCTTCGTTTGTGTTATTTGGACCACTTTTCCTACAGTCAGATGTTTTGTGTTTGCTATCTATCTTTCTCATTTCTTTTTTTTATAAAGCATTTAGTAGAAAACAGCTGAGTAGATGAAATCCTAGGTTAAGATGATCAATGTGAAATGTGAGATGAAAAAAAGAGTTGAATTTGTACTTGGCTTCGTTTTCACTACTCCAGTAAACCGAATTCGTATACTCACCGCTAAAAGTGTACATCGGTTAAAAAGGTGTCTGTAAATTAGTTGATTATAGCCAGCAACATTCTGATCAAAGTTTGTTATACATTTTCCTAAGGTTTATCCTTAAATTCAACCGTTCAATGTAACCGTGATTTGAAGGCTCCGCTGATTGGTTGTTTATACGGTGACAAAATTAAACCGAGTTAGTAGCAATTGTTACCAGTTGTAGATAGGACATATTGCTTGGGAGAATGATACGTTAGTCCTAACATAAATGTATTCACATGAGAAACGAATTCTGTCGTGGGTGAAGAGGACTTTCCTTCTTTTGTGGTTGTCTTGGTTATAGCAATGTTAATCGAAACAATTCAAAATTTCTTATATCTGTTTATTTCTATGCCAAATTTTCCGTTTTTGAAAACAAGTTTACTTTAATCGAACAACGAATGCAAAAATTTCATCAAACAAGTGAAAACAAAGTTGCCGTTGAAACAAAACAGAATGATTACGAAAACTGTCAGATGCAAGCACTTCGTATTGACTCGTCACTATGGCATCTCAGAGTACACTGCATTTCTTCATTATGATTGTCATCCCGTAACCACTGACTATTCTTTGTATAGTGATTCGTTTTGTTATCTTTGAATTGATTTCAGTACTACTATTGTCATTTCAGAGCGAAGCCTCCGCCGTGCTAGTCACACTGTTAACTTGTACTTGAATTTCGTGGCATATTATGGTATTCTTTAGTTTGTCAAACTACTGTTACTTTTGCCAGTATCGCAGCATTTGGCCCTCACAAATTTCTTTCTGTGTTTGCTATTAGGATACCCCGTTTTGGGTTTAATAATGCTAAGCGTGCGAGCTGCAATACAGTTTTGTTTGAGCAAATGTCAGAACAACATTTGTGATTGTATTCTTCAACGTTTCTAGCTAAGCATAGCGTACCTGAACTACTCTTGCACTAAACACAATAATATACCAACCGGCTAGTAGCAGTTCTGGCAGAATTAATATAAGGGGTTACCTTGAGTTTTGGAAGGTCTACACGATATACTTCAAGTCTGTTGTAGAACACAGGCATCATTTAACTCTTCTTGGACTAAGGCATTGTCCATTCTAAGGTGACCATTTTTTCACGATTCGACCCACATCACTATGGGGGTAAGATTTCGAAAACGTAAGGATTTATTTGTCATGAATTCTTAACGGAGTCTGTAAGGCATTGATAGGTGATTTCAGCTTTCAAGATGTGTTATCTTTTACCATTCGAAGGAAATGAAAGGGCATACAAGGCATGAAAAATAAAGAAAAATCACATCCCAGCTTGAAACTCTTAAAAACAGTGCTTCACAGCTAATATCGGTACTTAACCGGATTACTCGCGCAGAATGTATACGAGGAAAGCTGATCAAAGTGTCAAAATAAAAATTTGCGGAAAGGGGTGAACCGGTATCCTTGAATGGGAAGCACAGAGAGCTGTGCTTACTATAGTCATGCATTGATTTATCTCACGAGCTAGTTAGTGACAGTTCAGTGCCGAGCAAAAGAAATCTGCTGGGACTGAGAGCCTGTAACTGTGGAAACAATAAAAATAGACGCTTGCTAGTTCTAGGATTCAATCTTTGGGGTGATTACGTCTGCCCCATTCGATGTTATTCAAGGAACCAAAGTTTATGCAAACATATTACTATCGTTTGTTTCTTTATCATCGTAACCGCTTGTGATTTGGCAGTAAACCAGCACACCCTATTCACTAGATGAGTAAAACAGGGCTACATCAGCTTCTTTGAGGTATTAGGGTTGTGGAATGTTTAGGCTTGGTTCCGTTCTCAATGCCTTAACCAATTTAAGAGTGTACTGCCTAGCTCATTCCAGAACCTTACCACAGTATACCTCATAAAACCAATAAATGCCTTGCCATATGGTGTGTCATTGGGATTGTACGTTCAAATGTATCACCATCTATGGCTGAAATAGTGCAGTATACTGTTTCCTTTCGAAATTTCAGGCTGTGAGACTTACATTCCCGTGCGTGCAACCTGCCTTATCCAGCCAACTGACACAACTTCGAGCCACCGGTTTTTAACAAGTTTTGGTCGTTTGTTGTAAGCACAGCTACTGTGTATTTTGTGTTGTGAAAGCCAGTGCTAAATGTCAGGGTGGTCGTATACTTAGATACATGATAAATGAAATGTACGCGCTTTAAATTTCTCAACTTTAGGGAAGACCCGAATCGAGGTTTTCAATGATTCCCCAAGCTACAGAACAGTCCACTTGACTTCAGGCTCACACACTTTCTTATGACTGCAGTTGCAATATTTAACTGACACATACACTACAGCCGATAGAAGGAAGACCATCTCCAAGGGACGATTCAAGATGATCTATTTTTAAAACACTTGGAAACAGATTCACTCCGTGTTGATGCACCTCAGACTTCAAGCGTACACAATTGTTGTAAACCATCCAGTTTTCACGTCACACGTGCGATAAAATTTCCTCTCTCTTTCAGTAAACGCACTGAGCTAACCTAGTCTTCAATTATGTCATTTATGCTTGTTTAGTGGCACAGGTGAAAGGGTGAAAGTGTCCGGTGTAAGCTTACCTTCTCGACATTGAAATAATTCCACTTTTGTTGACTGACTTGAATTAGCTGGCGATTTCCTTCCAAAGAACCATGCAGGGCGCTTCACAAACAGCATTATAATCATGAAAACCATGATGGCTCCAATCAATGTGGTCACACTCATCAAAACCCTTATGGCTGGAGTTAGTTCATGTAGTGTTGCAGCACGTAAGTCGGGTATGGCGACTGCCCTGTGCATCTGATTTTCACTGCATTCCAGCATATTTTGACTGAGGTTCATTTGTAGTTGTAGGCCATTATTAATACCCAACTCCACACGTATTATAACGTCTAGAAAAACAAATTTTGATATTCCTTTATCGGTAACGTTTGCCACAATCCGATAAAAATACATAGTTCCTCGTTCGTGCCTACCAATAATCCGTAACAACTGCAGGCATCCGGTGAACTCCTCAATGGCAAAAGTACTGTGCAGTTGTAAGCTGTCTTGATATCCAGCACAATCTGAATCAATTTTGTAAGTGACAAGTGAAGTATGGTTTGCACTCGCATAAAATATTTCGAAAGCCACAATAGGTTGCAAAATGGTCCCGTTTATGTTGTTCCGTCTTGCATAACCCTTCACATCAGGAATTGACAAGCTGTGTGCAAACGTTAAATTGCTCTGCATGGGAAAAGTGTGGTTATCACAACTCACTCTGCGAATTGTTCGCATTGGGAGTGGGGGTAAACAAAGACGAGGCGGGAACATAAACTGGGGTAGGTTGTCCTGGTAACCAATTATGTAAACATCAATGTTTAACTGTGCGGTTTTAACGGGGCTTCCATGATCCTGTGCAACAACGCTCAGCTGCAAATAGCTTCCATCAAGTCGTCGATCGATTGGGCGGGTTGTGGTTAAAACACCTGTTTCGTTGTTCAACAGAACGATGGTCCGATCTGGTTGGAATGAACCCTCGCATGTTTTGATCCGACAATTTTCAAGCCAATAAGCCACACGACCGGCTTCATCTCGATCTAAGTCTTGCACAACTAACCTACCGAACGGCGTTCCCGGGGGCGCATTTTCAAAGATCTCCAATCTTTCCGAGTTTGTGTTCCAGTTGGAAACAACTTCCGGCTTGGGTTCAATTGCTTTTAATACAAAACTTGGAGGGCTGGTATTAACAATGAGTATTTGTATTGCGAGTAAAAGGGTGTTCGTTAACATAGGTTCCCCCATATCTTGTAAGATTATCTCGAACTTATACCACCTGTGAACGGAAAATTTCTTCAGGTTTTTGGTTATAAATAAGTGGCCACTTCTGGGTTCAAGTTCTAAGAATTTTTCCTCAAGGCCCCACTCGTATCCCACGAGTCTGTCATCAGTTTTAATTTCAGTTTGCCCGATAGATCGTAGCCGGTAATGCAGGACGCTGTTCACACCATCATCATCGTCGAACGCAGGAAAATATGCAACACTGTGATTGAAATCAATGGTCTCTGGAATAGATATCTCCAAGTACTTGTTAAATAACAGTTCAGATTGCCGGTTAACAGTGGTTTGGAATGTGCTTTTGCCAAACACACCGTAAAAATCAACTGAATTTAACCAGTTAGCAGGAGTGTAAATTTCTGGATGGTCAAACCACGGTACGCAATCGTTTTCGTCCATGAGAAAGATCTGTACTAACAAAGTTGAAGATCTGGATACTGGTTTGCCTGCATCGTGACAAACAATTGAGAGCTGTGCGGATGGAATTGTTTCCCTGTCCAAAGCATTAAGCACAACAAGGTGGAATGAAACGGAACTTCCGTGTTTGTCTCCAGGTGGAAATCCGGGATGCATATTTAGTTGTTTAAGTTGTCGCGCATCACCTCCCCGCTGTTCGAGATATATCTCGGTAGTCTGAAGTACAAAGTCTGTGTGATGAACAAAACATGAAATTTCGCCATTGACGGCTTCATCCATATCTTTTACATCAACCACAGCAACTACAGCGGATGGTTTGATCAATTCAGTTAACCAGAATTTGGCTTGTTTGTCCACCCCTGGCTCAGTTAAAGCAACGAGATGGCCATCGGTGTCGTTTGTCACAAGGCCGTCTGTTTGTGTCAAAATTTTTGATCCAAAAATGCTAATGACTGGACTGTTATCGTTTACATCCGTGAGTTTTATGCTGAGTCCAACGACTGATGTTCTTATAGGTTGTCCATAATCGCTGGCTTGGATCCGTAATGAAATGATTGGTTGTTTCTCCCTATCTAGTGGTCCATAAACCTGAATGGCCCCAGTATCCGGATTGATTCGGATGCGATTGACGGATTCACTGTACGCAAGATTTTCTCCCACAAGATCCACCATACCATAACGGACACGTCCATTATCTCCGCTGTCAGGATCTTTTGCACTGACAAAGCCTATAACGAACCCGGGTGGGGATTTTTCTGAAAGTGTAAACATATAATGTGTTTTTGTAAACTGTGGACACTCATCATTCACATCGGCAATTTTAACAGTCAGCAACAACTGCCCGGTTTTGGTTTCGACAACGCTATGGTCTACGGCAGTTATACTTAGTAAATATGTGTTAATAAACTCCCTGTCAAGTTGCTTATCCAAACGTAAAAACAATTCACACGAGACCGTGTTGCTGTGAACAGAAAAAGTCTTATTCGCTGCAAAGTAAATAGAACTATTTTCTGTCATTGATTGAATCGTTTTGTCTTTGTTTGTCTTTGTTAATGTGAAATTCTTAATGGCAATATCAAAAGAAAGCTGTGAGTTTGATCCCAGATCTGCATCACTAGCCGAGGGCAGCCGAAATTCCGCTCCAATAACCTCCGATTCACTGATAACCAGCTCATAATTAGATGGACGGAAGACAGGGGGATTATCGTTTATATCAATCACTCTGATTTGGACAGTAAAAAATCTGCTCATTTCATAAAACATGTTGTCAGGCACCGACTCAACGTTACTTTTGGGTTGAGCTTTAATTTTGAGTAGAGTTAAATGAAGATGGATAGCACACCAGCCCAGGTTTGGTTGGCAAAGGCATATTCCAGTCCCGCTGGTCGATTCGTGCATATAACTACTAGATTGCACCGGGGAATCGTAGCGCGTTTTTCTGCTTACATCAGGCAGATGCTGCTCGTTTCCACAAAGCTTTTCACGGTCAAGCGGCTTCGTCAACATGAGAAATTGTTTGAACACAAACATTCGCGATATTTCCGGGGATGCTTTAATTTTGATTTGACGAATTTCGAAGTAATCATAGTAGGGCTGCGATGAGGGAAAGATGATGAACTTTTCATTCATGTTAGTAACATTTGAAATCGATTCTGATGACGGTCCACAAAGATCGCGGAATAGGTCACCAATATGGATGGGAACACTTGATTCTTCCTGAATTTCATAAGTATGAACAATACTTCCGGAATTCATAGTGCACAAGGCAAGAGAAATTGTAATATTGTTCAAGTAAATCAGAATGAACACTTTCCAACTAGCCTCAGCGCTGGTTTGCAGCGGCATATTTCTTGTCGGTGTTCAGAATTTTGATACCCATTGGAGACAAACTGGGGATTTTGAATGATATTCAAAACAATTTTCCCATACTTCCGAAGCGAGATTCACTTATCAGAAGCAATGCTTTCCTGTAAGTAATAAGATGTATCATCAGGGCGACAGCTCCGTTGTGTTAGCAGTGTTTACGAATGAAGCAAAATAATCCTACCCTGCCTTCTTCAGGAAATATTTGGTTCACATTTTGATTGGTCTCTGTGAATAGCTCCCTTTTATTGGTTAGAACATAACCGTATCGCGCTTGCGTAACCCTGGGTTCAATGTAATTTACTAAAAAAATGAGGAGGTTAGTTTTCGCGAGATTTTATAATAGTTTCGGCACTCATATTGAAACATTCTGTTATTTATTTTTAAATTCATATTGTCTTCGATAACTATCTATGTAATATTTATTTGATACCGACTGCCGAATGCGAAACAAACCTAGACTGCCAAAATCGTGTGAAAAATTGCATTTATGTGACAGATGTTCCTCTGCTCACATGGCTGCACCGGACCGCTCCAATTACTATTATTTGTATCGTTTATCTACAAAACCAATGTCTGCCCCATGTTAAGTGTCGGGTCATATGAATAAAATACCCAAGAATTGTCATACAAATATTTTGTATATGTATTTCTGGAATTGTCACTTTCTTCTCTCTTATTTGTACGGATAAAATTTACTACCTATCCTGGGACCATTGGCCATAAATTGTGTCTAACCATGCCGAACAAACGCAGGTGCGTTGTAACCCATTTCAGGAAGTGTGGGCTAATTCGTTTCAATAATCGACTTCTGTAAGAGCGAAAACGCGGTGCTCCAACCAAGAATCTGAGTAAACTTGTGCTCATTAAGCAAGCAAACGGTTGCGTGCGAAGCTTTGAACACTGAAATAACACACTGGCCGGTTCAGTTGCAAACAGGTTAATATGAAGACACAGAACAGATTAAACAAAAAAGCTGAGTATTAACTGAATCCTTGTGAAATTCCGTCTTCTTCGGAAGCCACATTGTAAGTAAGTTGTTTGCTGGATTTCCGCTGAGAAACGCCTGAGCTTTACCTTGTTCTATTTCCTCATGACTATTTTTGTACGTGTATTAATAACTTGGTATTATGACCCCATTTCTTCATGACCTTAACAGACCAATTAAACTAGTAACTTTAGTGCACTTAGAGGACAACAAACGGGCGTAGACCCCACCTTAACATTCGGCTCCGGTAAGGTGTGTTACTTCCAGGAGACAAGCGGACAAGACTGCAGGCATGCGATCCGAATATCTTTGAATATTTCTCGTGCAACCTTTACTTTTACATTCCGAGGACTCCAGTGTAACGGAGCCTCATAGAGTGACCATGCCCTAGAAACAAGAATAAATAGTTTGTTTGCGGTATTTAACCCGGCAAAATTCAAAATAAAAAACTGCTTTTCATACCATATATACCGAATGCTATATAATGTGTATATGTAGAATCGCGCAGTAACTCAGTGTCATAAATAATATACAGGTTGGTTGCTCTACTTTCATACTCATCCTATTTATCAGTGAACTCTCGTTAACGTTTAACACGATAATACTTCTTGCTGTTTACTTCTTTTTCCTGTTCACGGAATTGTTATGGTCGCCATGAACTACTCGGTGCAGTTATCAAGGATAAGAGTAGAATACATTAGTCACTGTCCGGTTTTCCAAAGAGGCGGACTTGTTTGATCCACTGATCAACCTCTATGGTGGGGTATTTACCTTATCATCATGTGGACATGAGTGGTCTCACTTTCAGCTGTTTTCTATGGTTAAATAACTGGCGATTATATACCCAAGAAAAAACAGACTACGGTCAGTATGACCTATATGGTGGTTTATCGTGGTCGAACGAATATATATTATTGGAGTAACAAGGAACTTCTCTGTATCACACTTAAACAGTTACCCTTAATCATAGTCAGATACACAGTATCCTAAAATGGAGGTCGACGCCTACTTTTTGTATGCTCATTTTCTACTACTTTATGCAGAAGTTTTATTGTTCAAGCGCGCACCAGTGTTCTGAAACAGTTGATTCGTCTGGTCCATTACATCAAAATAGGAAAAAGGCATACAGTAAAAATGAAGCGGTCTGTTTGTTCCTATTAGCCGACCCAAAAAACATGCGGTGAAATGAATGAACGTCGTGTGGTTGTGTTCTTCGGTGGGGTAAACAGTTTCGGTGCCACGGCAAAGAAACTGATCATATGAACGCCTTCTGCTAACAGGGAGCCGATGCATGAAATTGGATTAACAGTGCTTCAGATGAACGCCAGATTAGGGTTGTGATTGCGTATTAACACCACAAACAAAAAGGCGAGCTTACAAAATGAATTGTATTAACAAGCGTCCGGCAATTGAGGATATCGGATTTCTGTTCCCATGCTGAAATGCCAGCTGTGACTGAGAAATTGCTTGCAATAACTTCTTTTGGGATATGCTAAACCTATCTTAGCTGCCAGTTTTCTGTCAGTTCTGCTAACGTGCGCATGAACGCAGTGCAGATGGAGTGGTAGAAAATATCAGGGACAGAATTTTCCGAGAAAAAACGACCACGGTAATACAGTAGTTAGGCAGGTGGAATGTAACGTACACCAGTCCACCGCGAGATAAGTGTGATCAATTACAGATTCCAACTTTCAATTTAAACCTTAAGTATTGACGTTTTCTATGTATGGAAGTTTGGAAGAGATACGATTTTCCGGCGCTGGTTGTGGTTTAAAATCGGCCGTTTAACCTTTGCAATGACTTAGCAAGTTTGACGGTGCTCCTTTTCATACGTTATACGCGAATTCTTTGTTCGATGGAAAACGTCTGCGGAGACTCAGATATGTAAGCGGTGAGTGGCCTTCCCAATGAACAAACTAGCTAAGTTTACCTTCTTGGCGCTTAGAAGTGACTGTATTAAAAAAATATCCTCATTCAACCCTTCTCCACAGTTGGCAGAGAAGCTCAAATAGATAAATTGAAACTATCAGTGAATAAGTCCGAAGCAGCTTTTGCACAATGTCTCTCGGGGATGTTTCGCTGAATCTCATCAGATACACATTGCAGTCTATGGGTTTATATAGCAAAGTTCAATAAACATTTTGAAGCTAAACAACAAAACCAACCACACGAACACCTGCGCACTCACACACACTCATCCACATCAGTTACCAGGGCAAAGTAGTACCGAAGAAAGAGTTCATCTGTACGCGAAGGGGTGGCTTCCAGTTTTCAATTGCTATCACCTCCGTGAACCGGCGAAGCCTTCGATTGATGCCGTGTAACATGTCCGAAACAAGTCAACAGGTGTCGGACGACTGGCCACACCGGTTCCTTGTGCTTTGTCACATTTTGATTCGAGTTCGGTCTTGTGGTATCTGTGGGCGTTTTGTGAACCCAGTCTGGAATGTGTTCGTTGATCCGATAACCTCAGTCCCAGATTACCCTAGTAACTGATGTGCATCAATGTTTGTGTGGTTGTTGATTTTGTTGTTCAGCTTCACAATGCCTACTGAGCTTTGCTATGTAAACCCACAGAGTGCACTGTGTACCTGATGAGATTCAGCGAAATGTGCTCAAAACACATGTTGTGCAAAAGACTTTTTGGGTTTTTTCTTCAAATTTTTCTCTGGAAACGGTTGCTTTGATTGTCATGGAAGCGATATAGAGTGGTCACACACGGTATGTATTGAATTGTCCCTGACATAACGCTTACAGTGAACAGAACAGTCATTACAGTGAGATGATCTGTCATTAGCCACTCTAAGAAAAATATGGATTAACTTCCGAACACCGTTAATCTATTCATCGTGTGTTGTATTGGGCTGCATTAAGCCGACTTTTCGTCGTAGTACATATCCACGGAATCGTCGTTCACAGGGCTCACTGGTGCAATAAATGTGAAGTAAACGGAACATATTTCAAGTGAGTCGAACGGGTTAAGATTAGCCAACTTAATGGTGCATCAGTATGTTGGTGCGTCTTAAGTGTAAAGTATAAAGAATAGACCCAATCAAAGAAGAATCTGCTCCCCTGGGAGACGATGACGAATAGCGCGGAATCCTTGATTGCTGTACTGAGCGTACACGGCATCACACGCATGGACGTCAGGTCTTCAGGACTCTTTGTTAAGAGGAGCCTTGCGAACACCGAAAATTTTTCCGGAGGCTCAAGGAAACCCATTTATCATGAGGTACATGTTTTAGTCTAGGCAGAGAGATTTACATCATCAGCAATGCGAAAATGCTTGACGGGTCTCCTGATTCCAGACTACCCAAGATTGCGTGTTTGATATCAGGGTTGAGGTGGTATGCTAATGATCTGATGTCTTTCACTCCATAGATGATGTTAATTAGGCTCCTAGGTTAAAAAAAGTTCAGAACTTGAGTTGCCTACTCCTTCAGTAGACTTGGATTCCTTCGTGGGCCTAATGACTGAGAAACATAGTACCACAAAATCGATGAACCATTGTAATCATGAAGTATACAACTGAAACTCGATAGAGTGAAATGACTCCATGTGAAAACCTTTGAAACATACATCAAAAGTGAGATCAGCAAATAGTGGATGTAACACAACGCTGCATTTTTCCGGCAGACAATATGTGAAAACATAGTTTTTTGTCTGAAGTAGCAACCATATTCCGTTGTAGAACGCCGTTAAAAAAATTGTGGCTAGGAGTTTCTAAAAAATGAGATATGTGGTGTTTGACTTATTACACATATCTGAACGATTTCAATGTAAACCAGGTGAGATTTTTGATCTGATGCACTTATAAAATTCTTCGTTCTACCCATTAAATGGGCGGGGTATGTGGCGAATCTGGTATCCGTTTTCATACAAACGGTGGTGTAGGCATAAGAAAAACAGTTCTGTAACTGTTTCCGCTATTCCACTATTCGATACCCACTGATTGCTTTGAAACTTAACCTCCTCCAATTGTAAGCACTATCAATACCTGAATTTTAGCTCTCGTGCTTACCATGGTTTGGGTTAAATTCACCTTTAGTTAACGATCTGTTCACTCACACTGTTGATTGCTCTTATCGTCAACACTAGATACTGCACACTTTTCTGGCGATAAATGGTGTTTACTCATGTGACGGAATTTAACACTTTTTTGATTTGTATCCACTCGTTTCCCCTTTCATTCACAACTTCAAAGAAAGAAAAATGGAATCTTGATTTTTTTAATTTCTACCTGATAATTCTTGTTCGCTGAACAGCATCACAACCACCGGTAAGTGGATTACTTCCGTCGGTTATAAGGATTTTATTTTCAGTGGTCTCCAGATAGCTTACGCACTAGCTTCTGGTGGTTACTAACTGTGTGGTAAATTAGGAATAAACTAACCGACAGTTCAAATAACTTAATACAAGAAACCAAAATAAAAAATGAAACCCAACTTTATTTGTTCGATATCTTTTGAAAACGTTTCGAGAAGTACGAAAACTGGATGGTAAGACAAACCTCCTCAATTTGAAGTAACGTTAAACTGGCATTTGGACCCAAGGTTCATTCCAATTTGCCCATAGGTGCCTTGTTATGTGTATGTATCATTTAGTTAGCTTGTCCGTTTTGAGGCTTTTCACGGCACACCAGATAAATACTTTCCACCACGTCACATCAACTAAGGGGTCCGCATCGATAGAACTATTTCCATTTTTATCAGTTTAAAGCTGTTTGTTAGCTGGGAGCAGCTTCTTCGCACTAACTCAAGAGCAACGGGTTATTACTGATAGTAACTCTGATCTGACTTACACCTTGAACTTTGCGAAAGAACGAGAGCAGCCTTAATATTTTTGGTGGTTTCCAGTTGGGCCATTTTAGAAAAGCATGTTTTCACGCCCGTCGTTGAACATCTTTCACGTTTTCATCAGACACCCGTGTTGAATAGTTCATCATTAAACTCACTGTAGGCCTGCCAAACTGTCATATGCCAGCGTCGAACCGTATATGGTTTCGATTTGTGTTCACTCTGTTCAGTTATAACGAAGGTGTACTCAACAGTAGCAATACCGATGACATCTGACTAGGATAAAACTGTGACAAAGCGCTTTTGTTCAAAATAATTTGCCTGAAAATGTTTGAGAATGCTATTTCTGATGTCATTTATGAGCGATTTCCAAATCATATCAACCAAATCCCTCATTTCCAACCAGTGATTTTTTGTCTAAAGGGAGTGATTTCGAGTAGGTGGACAGCTGACTTGGGGCACGTTTTGTAACGCAGGGGTGCTTGGTAAAATTCTCATATTTTCACCTTAGTTAATAGGATTCATACGGACGGACTACCTGTTATAAAGAAGTGTTTGACTCCAGAGCAGCATGCAACGTATGCAGATTTATTTGGTCTAGGTTGCTCCCTTCGTGCTCCCAGTTGTTCTCATCATGGATTATCCAAATGTTGTTAAAGTTCGTCAAAAAGTTAGTAAACTTAGTCCAAATAGAACTAGTGGATGACGTCACTAGTTATCAAATGGCTGTTTTGCTAACTGTCGGTTTGCACAGTTCGATATATGATGAACACACACGACGAACCCGTTAATTGGAACCGTGAATAATGGTGGCAAGTTGATTGCTGACAAACGGTGAAAATGGTTCAAGCACACTTTAGCCCCAAAAATTGCGGAGCAGCTATTAGCACATTGGAGCATGCGTTCACCTTCTGTTCTGTGGAAGCCTACGCGTTAGTTTCTCCCTTAACAATTGGGGAAAACTCAACGTGATAATCATGACAAGATTTTGTAGTTGATGCGTTTATGTCAGCTCACAGATTAGCACTGCGACCAGAGACTCATCTCAGCCAACCAGTATTCCCCCCGAACAAGACTCACTGATTTAAAACGGTTATAATATCTTTTGTTGATTGTATGTCATTTGTGGGAAGTTCCGTAAGATGTCCATATTCAGTGATCGTTGATGAGCAGGTTGAAAATCATATTGCCGGAGCTTGTTGTATAAAAGTCAAACGAGTGGTGGTTACGGTGCTAAATGTTACCACCACGAGTTTTCTTGACATGATTCAAGAAAAAAGTCCGTATAAAATATTTCATTCGGTTTCAAAAAATCTACAGAATTCAAAAACCAAGTGTGCGTTATTGTTCTCACGTCAACACCATTGCACTCAGTACGCGGTGTTTCTTGACAAAGCATTCAAAAACTAACCTTTGTCAAATGCACAATCTCCAGCAGTGTAAAAGTGAAAATTTCCACCTAAATTTGTACTCCCCACCCGCTCTTTTTTAAATGACAGGAATACGTATAGTTTTATGCCACAAGCAGTTTACTAACAGTTATGAAATCAAAACTGACCCCCGGTTTTCAAGATGTTTGGTTCATTGAACAAATTTTATTGAAATGACAACCTTTAATAGACGTCAGCCAAATGCGGCAGCGTTCTTCTAGCACGACCGAGTGCCAGAACAAGGGAAATTTTGAACATATCTGAGTTTCAGTATGATAAGTTCTTGTTGTTTTCTCTTACAACCTTGGATCACTCACTTGACTGGTGTCAATAGTTATTCATTTATGCCAGCAATGCTCCTGTTCGAGTTAACAGTACAGTAAACTAATGTACACCTTTCTGCCAAGATCATGTATCACTTTGGTTTTAGTAATCTAATGCTGTTCGGTCTGTGATAGTGCATGCGTGAGTTGGGGGTACATCGGTGGACACATCTTCTTGCTAACAGACTTCTCTATATCTCATTCATTCTCCCATTTTTACTGAGTTTCTAAAATAAAAACGAATAACATCCCAGTGAGACATACGTAGGTAGGAGATATTTTTACGTAAGCTCATTACATTGATCCGGCTGAAGTCAGACAAAATATAAACGATGCTGTTCAACCCCATTTGAATCAATTCTCATTAAAATACTAATCAGTATATTGTAAAATATGTGTGTTATTCAAAAATGACGCTTTCTTTGTTTTGGTTTCTCAAGTAAAGGCGGTTTCTTATATCTTTAAATAATTACAGAGCAACCATTTTGTGGTTAGAATCCCCTGATTAATTATTATGCATATCGTCTGCTTATCTAACGGGACCATTTGCGACTATCCGTTCTTGTTTTTTCTTTCTCAGATTTGCACATAGTGCTCTTTGTCTTAAAAAATGCTGCATTCCGGTGTGTCTACACAGCATATTTCTTGTTCGTAAACTTCGTGTGCACAATCTCGTATGTCATACCGGTTATATTGCCAGCAGTTCAATAACATGCCTCATCGGAACCGTCAGTAGCAGCATGTTTCTCAAAGCGGTAATAGTTTGCATGCAGTTTACTTCATAAAAATGTACACGCGGAAGAGGTGAGGATTAACAGATCAAGCTCCAAGGAAAAATTAGGAAAGAAGTAGTTCCGGATTTCTTGGTAAGAAGGATGTCGAACAGTTCGCAGAGAGGTAAGTTGAATCACATCTTATTAGTAAATTTTGTGTTTACTGAGACGCCTCGGTCAGCTTTTTAAAAAAACAAATTAGGTTCCACGTTACATTTTGTTAAAATTTCCTAATAATGTACACCACTCACATGGCACGTAGTTACGTCCCAAACACGCTTTTCATAGGCACCGTTTTTAGTACTGCTTCGAAAATTTAACACTGGGCGAGACCAAGTTCTCATATCGGGTCTCATCTACTTCCACAGATGAATTTCTGAAATTAAAACCGGTCAGACGTTCCGGCATAAGTCCTCATAAGTTTCTGTGTTCAACCTAATTGAGTTTATTATTTACGTACATTCACTTACGTGAAAACCATTCTTCCCAAATTGGCTGTATAATTGTCGCCAAAAACGTTGAAGAGCAAAGTTTCATCGATTCCACACCAGCATCCGTATAATATTGAATTATTTTTCGGGATTCTGATCAATGATCTCTGTAGGTTAGCCTTCTCAAACTAACACTGACAATTTGCTTGCTTCGTAAACACGTCAGAATTGAAGCAATGATATAATTTCGGAAGAAAGTAGATCAGATATTGTTATTTTAAGTATGGATTTCTGCTGGATACTAGAGATTCAATTAACTCAAAATCACTCGCAACCAATTGCAGCTTTTCATTCCTGTGAGATTTCAGTCAGGTCCCCTCAAAACTACACAAAGAATTCGATTACTACTTCCGTCAGAGCCCATCAGAGATATACATTTTTATCCCGAACAGGTTCTGATCTCCCATATGATCTTCCTGCAAGCGACCATCATCTAAGTATTGACCATCATTTGTAGTAGATAGTACAGCGAATGTACTTTCTCTGTAGTTGAATTTCCACGTCGTGCATTTTTCGTAAGTTTTTGAACTTTTAGATATAATAAATCCGTAGCTTACATGATTGCCTGTTTACCATGTTTTATATAAGTGACCTCTATGAGATTTAACAAAAGTTAAAGCTATTTCTGACGTGATAATTTTGATTGGGATGGCTGAAAAGTTCATTTTATTGTTGATGTTGCAACTTACTTCGAGCTAAATGTAGTTTATCTTCGGAAGTGTCAATACATTAAGCCGAGTGAGCTTATGTTAAACACATATGGTTGTAAAGTCGTAATGCTTGGTGTTATTGCAATTTTCACCACAATCCGCCGTTCAAGCGTTTTAAGCCGGTACACTTGGAATGTAGGTTGGCTTTTTGTACGTATCAGCTGAAAAATGACTTCAGTTGAGAGTTTCTAGTTGCATTTTTTAAAATGTAATGAACAAATTTGCCGAAGTTCCGAAAGAGAAAATCAGAGCTGAGAAACAGATGAATGAACTGTTTCAAACCCTCGATTTGCTCTGGATTCACAGAAACATTTGTGGTGTTAATGCTTTCAGCACAACCTCTGTAATTTTGAAAGAATGTGATCTACGAGGTTGGATAACATTTTCTTCATGTGCTGTTATGCAGTTTTTGCATAATTGAAACAACTACGTTGTACTGAATATTCGTCCTTTCAACAAACGCCCTGGAGCTTTAACGTAATAAACTTCGAAATTTCTAAATAAAATCACAGTTGTAGCTCAGGTTTCATGATCTTATGAACTGTTCCAACAAAATTACGTAGATAATAGCTGTGCTGTGTTTAGACCCGAAGTTCGCTGTGCTAGGTAAGATGTGGCCGAACGTTGATTGAATCTTTAGACAACCATTGATGCATGAATTAAAACGAGAAGATTGCTACTTCGAAAAATTCTTGGCAGTTTTTGATGCATTTTTCAGAGTGGACATTTCCAATGATGTCCTAGTTGAATTAGTTGAAGACAACAAGTCGGATGTTAATCAGATTAGCAAATCGACCGCGTAAAATACCCTGAGAACGGCACATTAATTATACAAAATATACTACACCCGTTTCCACACAGAAAGATTGCAAAGAAGACAGTATGAATCATACGAATTTTTGGGAGGTTGGTGAAATTATTCGAATCGATTGGTCCCGTCTATCCAACTAATAAAAATAATGAATTGTTATACGTTGCGGATGTCGATATTTCCCCTCACCATTTCAACCGTTTACATCATATAACAAACTCCAAGACTTAAATGAGACAAAGCGTGAAGGTGGAAGGATCATATATTATCGGTTAGATGTTCACCGACAAACGGGGTAAACAGTCCGAATGAATAAAATCTACACCCACAGATCTGGTCTATGATTTCTAGCTATTGAAGCTTCTATGAAGCTAGAGTTTCAGGTTTGATTTTTGTAACAATATATATTGAATAAATCGATAGTGTTTATTATATGATCAACTATCATGATTTGCTTTGCGTGCAGAAACGATAGGTTGCGCTACTTTCCTCTAACCATTCCGATATTTTCATCCGCCAAGATGGTGAACCATTTGAGAAAGTTTCAGGTATAAACTGACGGAGACTTTGGTCCGTACTGTCACTCTGAATCCTACTGCAACTGTAAATGAGCAAGTGAGCGCTACCAATGACAGAGCAGTCGGATAAACAACGCTAGTTTTGTTTGAATTTTACTTAGGCCGAAGTTAAGAGTAGCAGCTTTGCGGCAGATTACCTTCGAGACAAAGTGGTTTGTTACCAAAGCTGAAGAGTGCTCACCAGGTGATTTTCAAACAGCAAATAAATGTAAATATCCCTCTTGATCAGAGTATAGGCAATCGGCTTCTAATGCACTAATTTGTTTCGGCCCTGACAAACGTTTGCGGATATTCATTGACAAGAAGCGTATTCGCTAAATACTTTGCCAAATTTGATCTCTGGGTTGATAGTCTTGACTAATACCCATAGACTACAAAATCAAGTCGAGGGTAGTTTCCCACATTGATCCAATCACTACGTTATTACGTAATCCGAACCAGAAACTTTTGGTTATCAGCGAGATCTTAACCATCAGACACTGAATGCCGGATGTGTGCGTAGATGTTATCAATTTGGACTGTATATCTGTTCTCTTATTGAAAACCTGACTGATGAAAATTTTTCACTCTAATTCTATTCACCTTGTTCATATGTTTGACCCAATCAAAGTGATTAAGTGGCTAAAGGGTTCCGCGTATACATATTCTTTCTGTTTGGATCCAATAACGTCAGCTATCACAACACATTGTGTTGTACGTAGAAGCGGAATAAACTTTGTTTTGAATAGCTCATACCGTCCTTGGATTTTAATACACTTTTCCCAGTTTCGACGTATCCCATGTGCGTTGATATCGTGGATCGCTTAGATGCTCTAAGTGTTTATTCGAGAATTCCGCGTTGTAGGTTAGGTTTCGTGTCGTTTTTTGAGGCAGTTTTGATTGACGTAGACATTATTTCAAGTGAAGTTTGACTGGCCTGTTAATTTTTCCTGAAATAAACGTGTTTGTTGAATACAATAGCTGTCATTCATTCTACTGTTGATTTTAGCTAGCATTTTCAATTTTTTCAGGACTTATCACAGCAAGTTGAAAACAAGTCGTGAGGCAAGTTAAAGATTGTATTGCAGAAATAGTCTATTTTCGTTATTCTCCATTGGGCTAACGCACATCGAGATTGTACCACGCTCAGATAAGACTATGACAGTTGCGATAAACAGATCAACAGTATGTTTACAATGCATGGTAAATAAATGTCAGGCTGCCTCCAAGACTCCACCTGAACAATACTTCTTAACTGGTTGAAAATGATATTTCCAAAGCTCGGTAGAAGACTTTTGTGATTACTAGGAACGATTTTGTAGGCAACGTCAGCTTATTTCAGCAGTGACCAGATTTCGACACCCATTTACCCTCGATTTGTTGGACTTTGCAAAACACACATGTCGCACAAAATGTCGCAGTGATTTGCCCACACCAGGTGTGAAAACTGTGGCCCTAGTAATTAATTGCACTCTAGCTTTGTTCTACCAGCA
The DNA here is from genome assembly GCA_008508345.1 of Paragonimus westermani. Classification (NCBI taxonomy): domain Eukaryota; kingdom Metazoa; phylum Platyhelminthes; class Trematoda; order Plagiorchiida; family Troglotrematidae; genus Paragonimus; species Paragonimus westermani. The sequence goes on from QNGE01004149.1 coordinate 66,738, forward strand.
TGAAAAATATCAACGGAGCTTGCCCACATGTTATCGTGTAAGGATCCCTGGCAACGAATAGAACATTACGGTTAAAAATACATAGCTAGAACAGGCGTTTTTATTTTTATACTTGAACGCGAAACCAAGGTGAAGTTCCACGTAAGACTTAGCCTTCCAAAAATGAGATATTATGCGGCCAATCAAACAATGTAACAATTATGAGGAGAAGTAACGCACAAGGCTTTCACCTTCCTGAACACTTCTAATCTCCCATATCCTATTGAAACACCACTCTTACTAAAATACTCTCTGAGCCCTTTGTTTTTGCAAACACTTAGTCAAAACCAACAGTGTCTTGTATAAGCATTCTTAGAGCCTTCCCAGTCTTTCGGTTGGTAGTACTCATTTTTCCGGCTAGCAGTAGTGTTTAAGTGTATAAATTAACCACTCTACATTTCTTCCCCACGCATTGTGCACTCAGTTGAGCCATCAGAAAAGCGACGTATATGTACATCCAGAGTACAAAGGTGTTTACGTAATTCCTGTCCATATGCGGATTACATCTTTGATGGTTTGAATGCAGTTTGT